>JAYJLX010041370.1:0-33391 GCA_036873525.1 Chalinula nematifera
CATATACAAGGAGATTACGGTAAATAATACGGCAAAACGTGACTTCCGGTCACGTTACTTCGTATACAGTGTTTCTACAGAGGTATCTCTGGTTAGACACTCTCCTATACTTATGAACTCTTGCTGGTAGGTATTTATAGTAGTTGTCATAACAGACTTTAGTCTCTTTGTTTCTGCACACTTACATTCAGACTCAAAGATTGTGGTGAAGACTTACTGGTGGACATCAGTGAGGTTTTGTTTAATGAAGTTGCATTCTACAGGCTTCTCAAGGACACACATGGGTCAGTATAATATAATTCTGAGTAATAAGGCAGGTTGACATCATGGTATTGTTTAGTTATTTTTTATGGAACAATGTACATGTATGTACAGTGTAAACTAGACAAGTAGATAGTATAAGAGGTCAGTATGTACATGTATACTTACATGTATGTACATGTATATGGTGTATGTACATGTACTTTGTATGTATGTACGTATGTGTATGTAATTTTCAGTTTGCATAAACCAGGCGTCACAAACGCTGTACAGTGTATGCTGTAGTCTGAAGCTAACTGTGATCTCATTTGTATAAACAAGTATACCTTTGAAGTTAATGGAAGTTACTTACATGTATCTATTAGTATAGACAGATAGACAAATTGACATAATCTATACACTGTACATGTACATTACTGCAATATGCTGGTTGCCATGTGTGCATTTTTAACCCTCTACAGAATGTCAGGAAAGGATTATTACCGTAGCATGGTGAGTTCATTGATTGCAACAGACAGTGTCATTTATTGTTACACTAATTGTTACACATCCTCAGACGTCGAATTCACAGACTACCACTGATGTTGACTCGGTAACCAATTCGCCTCAACGGCCATTGGTCAGCTCCTTGGCCCTCCAAACGCTGGGCACCATCATATCAAAGACACTACAGGAGGAGTCCGAGTCATTGGGAAATGTGAGTGGATTCCATTCCTATTCTGTTGGATTCCATTCCTATTCTATTTCATTCTCAAGCTTTCACTGTATTATGCGTTGGTGTTCCATTCTCATGTGTTCACTTGTTCCATTCCCATGTGTTTGTTCTCTTATTCTTTTATTCTATTGCTGTACATGTATATATCTTTCTTCCCCATCCAAATAGACTAGAGACGATGATCTTGCTCAGACCTGGGATAAACCCACTGAAGGGGATCAACAAATGTGAGTGAGCACAAGTGCAGTTTATATTGATTTAGCAAATTATTGAATGGGGCGTGGAGAAGAGGCTGATCAATACATGTAATTTAGCACAATTATAGAATGCACTTGTATATATATACATACATATACATGTACATGTACATGTACATGTGCATATGTTTGCCACAGACCACTGAAGTAAAGTCGCCCACAGTGACTTGCCAAGATATTTTTTTCTCCTTTGTTTTTTTTTCTAGTACTGAGAAAGCAACCTCTGATAACAATAGTGAAGAAGGTGTAGTTAATCACCTGGACGTGAGCACCAAGCCAAAGGTGAAGGATGAGGGTAGCCATGCTGGACCACCTCAGCCACCATCGGTTAAAGAAGACGATGATATGATAGAGAACGGATATGTGAATGTGATTAGCAATGAGGATGGTGGGCCTGTTATCACACCCTCAGCCAATGAAATAGCGTCCGCTATGGAAGGGAACACTAAGGTTAATCACTGCACGTACAATAGCACTGGAGATATTGTACTACAGTGAAGCTATTGTGTTTCCATACCTACATGTATGTATGGGAAGGAAGCACTATATACTAGCACTATATACTTGTACTGTGTTAGGGTGGGAAGCTATTCTATTTGTGTAGGTAGTCTATTCAGCTATTGTGGGCAGTATGTACATGTATGTGTGTGTGTTAAACCTATTCAGCTATTGTGGAACAGTTTGTGTATATAAAATGGATGATAATGCATTATTAATTAAGTGAATGCTTTTCTTTATTGCTATAGGACCAGCAACAACCCAGTGATCCACCAACTTGAGTCCGCAGACTCCACTTACCTCTCTGTATATGATCAGCACATGTTTCATTCATTGTGAAAGTTGACTATGTATATACCATAAGTGAAAATAAGCATAAATAAGATTAAAACAAAAACAGTGAAAGCTATATAAAATAGTTAGCGTTAGTATTATTGATTTATATACTGATATTGATTTGATAAACACGTGATTCCCCTTATCAAAACAGTTTAACTTAATAGTATTCAATGTGGGTGTCGTGAAAGCAAGGTGGGTTGAGTGTACTGTATATAAATTATTGCTAATGTACACGTGTGCTGCATTTGTGTGTGTAGTGAGGTATAGTCGCCATATGGCCACCGCTGCCACCTTACAAGCATTGAAATTCCTTGTTCCATTATCTTCTCATAGTAAAAATGTTCCTGATTAGAATTCAATGTATAAAGTTACATTATTATGGTGATCAATTGTACAAGCTGTATAATAATTTTGTATAATACATGTATATAAATAATAACTTTGTTTAATAGTGTATGGTATACAGTGCTACGGTATACATGTATGTTAGTCATGATGCCTTGATTCCTTCCATATTGAGTACAGACTTGGAATAAACAGGAAAAACTGACAGTATAGGATAACTAGGGTAGACACAAGGTATTCCAATAGGTTAATGTAATATGTTCCTGGGCCGCCATTACTGAAGTACAGTTTAATGATTATTGATACTATCAGTGCGGTTATAAATATCACCACCATTAACAGGTTGACGTAACGTGTGTTGCTGAA
This sequence comes from Chalinula nematifera, assembly GCA_036873525.1. Lineage (NCBI taxonomy): Eukaryota > Metazoa > Porifera > Demospongiae > Haplosclerida > Chalinidae > Chalinula > Chalinula nematifera. Next base: position 2,782 of record JAYJLX010041370.1, read on the forward strand.
CTCCTTTCGAGGCACTCTGGTTAACTTGGAAGCTAGGTATATATTAAGTATGCCTAGTAGACAGATAGTCACTAAATGTGGCAGTTCGTATTGAATTGACGAGTAGCAGTGGGAGTATTCAGTTATAACTGTCACCGAATTTACAGTTGCCTTGGACTCCACCATTACCCACACAGCTGCTCCTGCTTCATCCAGTTCAGCCAAGGCGAAACAGATGTACACAATATTCGGAGCAGCTGTGAGTAGACCTGCTTGAACCACCATTGCCCAGTTCTCGTAGCAGCACCCTAGCTCTTGTAGACTGCTATTGTAGAATATTTTATATATCCTCCGCAGTCGTAGAAAGATGGTAACGAATATCAGAGTTATGCCATTTGTCCAAAGTAAACGAGACGAGTGGCAGAGTATTGCCCCACTTGTTGGTGACAGTCGTACTGACCCATCCAGTATAGACAGTATCATTGTTGCCATTATCAAATAGCAACCAACATATATCAGTATGCCGAGCTTCATACTGATTGCTTTTACTTCGCGATCGTTTCTGTACCTTGCCAAGGCAGCCAAGATGGTTGTTACAAAAATGAATAAACAGAAATGCCCACTGCCATTACTATGACCACTTTATACCCAAATACCAGTTCCATCCTATGTATCTCATCGTCCAGCTCACTGCTGAAACTCAAGTTCAATCCATCATTGAAATGAGTGATCCGTACAGCAGTCTCCACCAGTATACCATTGATGACCTGGTAGACGTTGATGGGCGTCGTCACTTCCCTGTGTTCATCGAAACTGATATTTCCAGTAGCTCCAATGAAAGTGGTTTCGTTTAAGTATTTACTAATGATCCGTGTAATGGGGCTGGGTAGTGTGAATTGATTAAAGGACACATTGTTATCAGCTAGTTCTGGTAATGCTTTGTTGAGTGATAGTGCGAAAGCCCATACTTGATCATATAGAAAGGCAGCATATGTTGCTGACCTGTTACTAACATTAGCGCCTGCTCTTGTGAGGATATCATTATATTCTATCCTCACTTTATTCAGCTCCTGGTTATATTTACGTAAAAAATGTTCATAGCTAAAACCAGACGATTCTAATGGACTCGAGATGTTCTCTGGATAAAGGTTTGGTTCAGCTATTACTGCTCTCTCCAATGATCCCAACAGTTGCTCCTCAGTGCATGAAGCCTTGGGCAATAGCTCGTCTGGCTTCTCGTCTGGTAGGACCCATAAATAATTAGGGTAAATCATACCCCTTTGAAATGCCAAGCACATAAGGGATGCAATCTGACCAGTTTCAGCCGTAACGAATACTATCCTTGCTTCTAGCCGTACTAAATCATTCATTACTTGCTCCAAGATTGTGTTCTCCAGTCTTATCAACTCACCATGATACACTACCGTTTTTTCTTTTGACGAGGTAATTTTCTCGATCAGGGCTTGTACTATTCCATTATAATAGTCATTACCCTCACTCCCGATCACAGCCACTCTGTTCCAGCTGTATGTGTCCATCATGTGGATCATAAGGTCAGCATAAACTTCGGCGGATTGTAGAAATCTCCATAAGTAAGGAAATTGCTGTGATCGGAGGTTGAAGAGGGGGGAGTTGGCGGCTGCCAGCTGTAGGAAAGCAAGGTTTTCGTGACTGATGATAGTGGAGAGTGCCATTGTACTGGTAGAACAGTACAGGCCTAGGATGGCGGCAATGTTATTTATTGACGGGTTTATGGCGTAATAAGCGATGTTTCTGAGCCCCAGAGATTGGACTGTGAGTCCACATGCATCATGTCCAGCTTCTATCAGTCTTAGCTTGTAGCCAACTGGTAGTATATCCGTACCTCGATCGTTGACTTCCTCGACTGCAACTCGAGCACCAGGCAGTAATCCGATGCCGCCTGATCGCCCTGTAAACTCCTTTGTGGCTGGCCAGGGCACCAAGACAAGCAAATCGATGTAACCACCAGTAAGATCCTTCTCGCCTGCTCCACCCATCTTGTCTTCCTCATGATCACCGCCAGCTGGTGTCACGTCGTCAGAGCTCGGATTTTGCAAGGTACTCCAAGTACTCGCTACAAAGAACAACGATACTATCAGCGTAGAAACGAAACGATCATCTACCATCATACCACACGTTCGTATACCCCATCCCCTATGTGTTGTCTTTCATTAATTGTACAAAGCATAACTTCATAGTTCATGCATGCATGAAGTGCTATAATAGTATTATTAATTTTATACTAAAGATACACAATACTAGAGCTCTATATAAATTATATTAATTTTATTTATTTTAACGAGACAGATCCAGATATGTTGGATCGGATATTGAAAACACTAAAATGTATACTAAATACGTGAGAAAAGTAAAAAAAAAAGAAAAAATTGTCTACAATTTTATTCCATTGATGGATGGAATACATGCATAAATTGTTATGGTTTGTATCAATTCAGCAATACAAATAACAATCATTGGCTTCTCTCAAGTTGTTCCAATGTACGTAACTTCACGACCAGTCTTCTTTAATATTGTCAGAACCTCTTCATGTGGTAGTGAAGTGGTCACGTACACTTTTTGTTCCTCCATGTTGATGGTAGTCTTTGAAACAGCTATAGTAATATAAAAGTAACTTTGATGGTTATTCTGATAACTATCCAAGTGCGTAATTAGTATTACAACTGCAATAGAGATCGAGACCCTTTGCAGTAGTTGTGGCTATCTAAAATAGTTAGGAATGTGGCTATTTATTGAGGTGACCATTTTGGAGAATAGCACTATAACACCAAAATCAAGCAAAAAAATGATAAAAAAATTGGCTCTTAAAAAAATTACAGTGAAAAATTGAAATAAAACTAAGTTGCTGAATACTTTTTGGAGTATGTGCAATGGAAAGCGGCCTCGTTTTCAACAACTCCATAGAACACAATTGTACTCTAAGATGGGGCGGAAATTTAATATACAAGCATATACATAGTATACACTTGAAACTCCACTTACTGCAATGGTCTATAAAAGCCCCGCCCACTGAGTACCATATGCATCATCAACTGTAAGCATGTATATAATACAAACGAACTCAGTATTATTACAGCTATATCACACAATATTTCCCAATAAGTTGGTTTACTTAAGACAACTACTATGACGACCCAGCAGTATGTTGTTTAGCTGGTAGTAAAATCAGCTGAATATCAATTATACAACACGTGACAAAAGCATATTGTAGCTGTATTAGTTATTTTGTCCCAATATGGGCATATACTATGGTAATGCTAAAATTATGACCCACAAATATGCTGCATGTAAGTAGCCTAGCTGTTAGTGGGGGTACCTACCCTTTATATACCCTTCAGTAGTGGCCTGACAAATGTGTTAACTGGCAATGGGTCAATATACACTCTTAATTACATAAACTATCGTCCTTAAATTAGATTAAGGATTCCTATAGGGGAGGGGGGGGGGGGGGGGGGTGTTAGTGTAATTTAATAGTCTGCTCGCTGTTGACAATGCATGAAATATGAGTGTTTACTATAGTTCTCAATATATTGCACAGCAATCTGAATGAGATTTATAATTGTTAATGAAACTATTATACTCTATTAGTCTGTCCACATTGACTTTGGCTGACCCGAAAAAATAAATAACTTTGTTGAACCTGAAGATATCAGGCCCGTAGTTGGAGACATGAAAAAAGGGGGTTCTGAAATGGGAATTTTGTCAAAAATTTTATCAGAAAGTGGGCATGGTCAAACAAATTGAGAAATTGACCAGAGGAGGTTGTGCATGCCATCATCGTAATGTAGGCAATGAATATCATTAAACTCCTACCAACTCCTGCGTAGAAGAATAACAGGATAATCAGCTCGCTACCTCAGAATTTTCCAAATAAAGGATTTTATAAAGCAGATAATTGTAGTAACTGTATCTACTTATGCTAGTGAAGTTTTAGACGTCTGCCATGCTAAACGTGCTCTACAGTGGCTTAAGAAATTTCTGCAGGTTCTGCACCAGGTGAACTCGATCTTAAGCACTTTTCTCCTGAACTATGCGTAAGAATCGAATATTTTTTGCGGTCCTATATGCTAAGCAGACCTTTCTGATTATGCTGCATCACACTCCAACTGTAAGAGAATACCAACTCATGTAATATTTTGCTTGAGATCTCTATAGCAGAGTTTGAGTATAGTGATCATGCAAAGGAAATAATTGCGTTTCATGGTTTTTTAGCAACATAAATTCTTACCATAGCATTATAGCAACACCTACGATCCCTTTACTTGGAAGAAATAAGAAGCATTTATCAGCGATTTTTTAAAGGAATATATCTTAGCAGTTATTGGCTCGCCATCTTGAAGTGTGATGTTTGGTCACGTAATCAATGACGCATGACCAACCTCCTCTGGATATTGACAATAATTGTAAGCAAAAAAAAATATCTTTGAGAAAAAAAAAAGGGGGGGGGGGGGGGAAATGGGGGTTCTTTTAAACCCCAAACCTACACTAGCTACGGCCTGGATATCCACATGAAACTTTCACCTCAATAATCAGTTTGTTAGAGCGGCACAATAAAAAAAAACTCCATACTAAACATAGAGAGCATGGCAGGAAAATCCATTTTTTAACTTAAATGTAACTGCACCCACTAGTTATTACCATGAGTTTATTAAACACCGTGGAACAAGATACTATACTTCAGCTATTACCCCTTCGAATGTGGAAATAAAGCCTGGTTTACAATATGACGGTAGTGCGATGTTGCATGCGCGATTTGACCTTTTTGATGCAACATTTACATTGGAATAGACTAGGATTCTATTCCAGCATCAACGTAACGTCCCGCTAGCATCATATTGTGAACCAGCCTTAAGAAGTGAAGAGAAGGCCTAATGGGCAGTACAGGCCCGAGAAAATACAGCAATAATTAGCATATAGGGTCAAGCAATATAGGGGTTATAAGAGTAGCATGTATCATATCAGTGTGGACAACTGCATATATGCCACTAATGAGGGTATGATGAATGTATTTGTGTATGTAAAAGCTGGTTCACAATATGACGCTAGCGGGACGTTATGTTGACGCATATTATAAACCAACCTTAACTTATTAGGCACACCTTTCCCTCTCTCCTCCATCATACCCTTGTTGAGGATAGAAAATTCATTTTGTATACTAAATTTAATATCAGCTATTGTTTAGGTACAATATGATACAGGTAGTCAACTCGGTAATCAATTTATAAAATTAATAGTAACTAACTAACCTTCTTGTCTCCCCAGTACCCTGTTCACAGCACCTGAGCACCCTTCACATGTCATTACCACTTTAAACTCATGGATCTATTACACGTATAATTAAATAGTTGCTAAATACAGCTTTTTAACGTACCTTTTCGGCCATATTCACAGCATAAAAAGTAAGGGTGCGCAAAGGGGGCGTGTCTTCCAGCCTTGTGAGGGGGTGTGGCTGATACAAGTTGATGACGTGACTAGACCGGACCATATATGCATAGACTATAGATAGACTGACTGAAGATGATGCAGGATTACCCGTGGTTTCGTTATTTGATCCAGTGTGACGATTTTAATTAACATAGCTAAAAAAGATAAGAGCTTAGTTTAAAAGCCTATAAAATTTAGGGCGTGATTCGTTAAAACTGTTGAGCAGATTTGCAAAAGAGATGATTTCTTTGTTGGGAGTACTGGTTGTTTTACTCTTAGTCGGAAGTAGCCGCAATGAAGACGTTTCAGGCTCTGGTGACGGAGAGGACAAGATCCCTTTAAACATACTGGTAATGGTCCCATGGCCTGATGCAAGAAACATTTCTGAAACGGGCTGGGACGCCGGACTTGAACTACTAACCGCAGGTCGTGTAGCTGTGAAACAGATCAACGAAAGAGACGATTATCTCAAGGACTATAAGCTGAACCTGATAGCAACGGGTCACGAGCCATGTGCATTCACCGAAAGCCTGTCCAGTATGTCGAACCTGGTCTACCATGCTGTCAGTCCGGGCAGGAACGTGGTAGCTGTTCTAGGATTGTACTGCTCTACATCCACTGTGTTTCTTTCTCAACTTGCTGGATCAAGTGGGGTAGACTTGCTCCATCTATCGGCTGCCAATTCCCCTGTGTTCAACTTGGGTTACTATCCACGTTTGTGGAGATTTCTGCAGTCGGCTGCAGTATTCGGCGAAGCGGTGCTAAATATGATGGACCAATTCGGCTGGCAGAACATTGGCCTTGTGCAGGACCTGAAGTCCGTCTTCTACGTTGGCATGGGTCAGGCTTTTGTGGAGGCGGTACGCGAGAGCAACAAGACCAAGGGATATAACCTCGGATATCACGGTGGACTCGTTGAAACTGATTTTGTAGATGAAACACTGGATGAAATACGTCAGGCTAAAGTCAGGATAATCTATGTTACAGCAACCGAGACCCAGGTAATACGCCTGGTGTGTGAGGCTCAGAAAAAAGGCATGGTCTACCCTGACTATGTCTGGATAGTGGCTGACTACCGTGTCGAAAACCTCATTTTTTCCAATGATAGATTTGGCGTATCTAAGGGTTGTAACATAGGTGAAGCACTCCGGGGGTCGATACTAATGTACGTGATACTGGAGGCTGAAATGGACTCCACCATCATCGAGCCAGCTGACATCCCTTATAAGAACTATTCGGACCAGTATGCTGCTGAACTAGAGTTGGTCAAGGTAGATTATGAGAAATTGTTAAACGAAACGAATGATACACTATCTGAGGCTGACAGTGGTGATGGTAATAAGGAATATGCTGGCATTTTGTACGATCAAGTATGGGCTCTTACTGCGGCCCTGGAAAGTGCACTCCCAGAGCTGAAACAAAAGAATATTTCCATCGAAGATTATGGATTTAATCAGTCTAGTGTCACCGATATCTTGGAATCACACTTGAGGAATATTTCTTTTAAAGGTGTGAGTGGACGAATGAGATTCTCGGATAAGAAGGAAGTGGGGACGCCAGTACAGGTGTATCAGATCATGTACAAGAACAGTACTTTGGATTCAATCGGCACATGTGAAATCAGCAATAAAACTGGTAAATTCTACTGTGACATAACCCTTACTTCAACCAATTTCGACGACATGGTGGAATCGAAGATCGCCAAGTTTCCAATTGCTTGGAGTGTGATCATCGTGTTGATAATCCTAACTATTCTCATCATTATTACAATCATACTATGTCTGATGATGCAGTATCGGGCGAAGCCAGAAGTCAAGGCCACCAGTCCGATTTTGAGTATAGTCATGTTTTGCGGATGCTATTTTCTGTGCTTTGCAGCTCTCATACACGCCCTGCTCGTCATATTCGACATACCCATGACTGTATCCAGTGTTGGTTGCAACTTGGAGATTTTCCTGGGTGTTAACGGAGCAAATCTGATCTTTGTAACTTTATTTATGAAGCTATTCCGAATCTCCCGAATTTTTAACAATAATGACTTGAGCCATTTGAGTTGGGTATACAGCAACTACTCCTTGCTGGCCATTGCACTGATACTCAGCGTCCTTCCTGACATTATTTTAATAATAATGTTCGGTTTAGATCCAGTAGAATGGCAGGAGAGTAGAGTTTACAGAGCGTATTATGGTGTGTTACGATATGACGTATACTACTTTTGCTACTCTACAGACTACCCGCCATTGTGGCTGAGTTTGGTGTTTGGGTATTTGTCGATTTTCATTGGCAGTATTGTTTACTTAGCCATTACCACGAGAAATATCCAAAATGAGCACTTCAAAGACACAAAGAAAGTCAACTGTTTCATTTTCTTGACAATAATGGCGTTTGGTATCCCAATTCCATGCAGCATATTGCTGTTGTACGCTGGAGATAGTTACTTAATCGGAAATACGATCATCATATTTGGATTTTTAATACTGGCCAGTTTGAACCAGGTGATGTTGTTCATGCCAAAGGTTTTCCCGATTGCATTTGGTTTGCAGTACCACAAGGTTGCAGCATCATCAAAATGGAGGCGAGCATCGATGGCTATTTCTTTTAGGAAGAATTCTTCATTTATGTTTTAATTTTGCATCACTTCTTATGTATGTATGTATGTATGTATACGAATGTATGTTTATTTTTCTTAAAGCTATAAAATTATAATCAGTCTAGCTCAGCAAGGTTGAATAAACGGGGATATCCGGAGAAGTATACGGGGACATTGTCACACCCTTTTGCATTTGTTATTAATTATACTCGCTCTGGTCTGAGTTGGTCGGTCGGTTCTAGTGTAGTTTGAGAACATTAGATGCCCTGAAAAGATTTGGTATGCAAGTTTTTCTTGTGGTACGATGATCAGCGGTAAAAGTGAAGAAGACATGACGAAGCAATGTTACGGTTCTAGCGTGAGGAAGGTGGTCACCGCCGCCATTTTACTGCTCATTCTTGAAGTGAACATGATCGCCATTTACACGTATAACATGGTCGATCACTCGGACTTGAAGGACACCCCGAGAAAGGAAGACATTGTTGTGAGAGTGAAGCGAGATTTGCACACTGTCACCGAGTCTACTCTAGAAAACATCATGAACAAAGTGAAAAACAATCTCATTAGCAAAGTGAAAATTGATAGCGGTGCTGGCGAGGACGTAAGCAGTGGAGACGGACAGTTTCCAGAGGAACAAGCCCCTGAGTTTTATGAAAAGAATTCAAACAAAACCTCTAAAATACATTCCAGCAGACGTCACGGTGGTGGTGGCCAAAAGAAATCTTCTGGCAGACACCAGACACTACCGGCTGTCTATGTAATAGGTGCCAAAACAAGCGGCACAGAAACTTTACGAAAGCTATTAAGCCTACACCCTCAAGTGGTCACCACGTCTGGTATACATTACTTTGTAAGAGACAATGTGTTTCGTAAAGGTGACGCATGGTATCATAATCGTTTGCCCGAGGTACCAGTAAAGAAGAAACAACCAATGAAACTAGTGGAAGTGGATGAAGACATGTTTACGTCACTATCGGCCTTAGATCGATTAAAAAGGAAGAACCCTTCAGCTAAGCTGATTGTTGTCCTGCGTGAACCATTTGAACGAATGTTGGCTGAATTTCTCACGATACATAAAGGTATCGAAGGTTCCGGAGAGCAAAGCTACGAGAGCTATTTTGTGAGCACGAATGGTACTAGTGTTAACGAACACAGCCTCATTGTTTCACACAGTATGTATGATGTCCACCTCAAGCATTGGCTATTGAAATTCAACTTCTCTCGTTTCTTGTTTATCGACTTTCACCAGATGCTGACCCAGCCTTACAGCATCATGAAGAAAGTTGAAAAGTTCTTGGAAGTCGAACCTTATTTCTATAGAAAGGGTTTCATACATTTGAACAAGAACAAGAAGTCCCTCTGTACGAGAGGTGAAACCCCTCGTGTCTGCCTCACACAAAGTCATCCCGATATGAGTCTCCCCAGTGAAATAGAGGGAGTATTAAAAACATTTTTCACACAACGAATGGACAGTTTCTGGACACTGGCATCAAATGATGTGTCAGTCAGTGAGCTTGTCTCGCTTATCAACTAGTAATAAAGTAAATATTAAACTTGCAAATCTCCTCAACCTCAATTGATTATTTCATCGATCTCTAATTTTGATATTTTTATCTCAATATTTAGATTACTCTACATTTAATCCCTAACTTTCTTTTGTGTACTTTTTTATGTAAAATACATGTATTCATAGATTGTATTGCATATTGCATCGTTTTGGCCACGCCTATCAATTGTAGGCGTGGCTCAATATTGCACGTGCTTGCGCACCTGACATGTATGAGAGGGTGTGGCTCACACCTGCATAGAGAAAATGTTCAAGATAATATTTCTCCTAGCCTTAGTAACCAGTAGTACCCTTTGCCAGGAGTACACTATAGATGACAGTAGTCTTGGTCCTGAATTTGATGGTATAGGTGGCCTCAGTGGAGGAGGGGTAAGCGTTCTACGGTACTGTGTAATATAATCATGTAGTGTTGACCCTTTATCATGTGTTAGGCAACATCAAGATTGATTCCTGGCTATCCCAAGCAGCAAATGGACAATATACTTGATCTGTTGTTTAAGGTATCATTCAGCAAATATTGTAGACTAGTTATAAATTATTGCAATTGTGTGTTCCTTTTTTTATTTTGTAGCCAAATTTTGCAGCCTCTTTGCAAATACTGAAGGTTGAAATAGGTGGTGATGGCCAAAGCACAGGTATTATTGTGCAGAAATATATTGCTACAGTGCTCAATGGGTTAATAATTATAAATGGGTGTGGTTCGTTTCAGATGGCACCGAATCCTCACACATGCACTCACAAGATGATGAGAACTATAAACGAGGATACGAGTGGTTTTTAATGACAGAAGCAAAAAAGGTAACTACTTTGGCTATTTGTTTGAAGTTTTAGTTCATATTTTTACCTCAACTCAGCGTAACCCTGACATCAAGCTGTATGGGTTGTCATGGGCGTATCCGGCATGGGTAAGTTTAAGTATAATAATTATTGATTATTAATTTTATTATTAAATAACTATAGGTTGGTAATGGTACAGGATCCCCATACAAATATCCTGAATTAACTGCCGGATATATTGTGAAATGGATAACAGGAGCTAAGAAAGAATACAATCTGACTATAGACTACGTTGGGGTGAATCATGAAATCATTGGTTTCTTATGCTGTCATATTGACTTGCATTGTTATAGATTTGGAATGAACGATCTTATGATGTGACTTATATTAAAGCAAGTTATAATATATCTAGGTATATTCTATTGCATTAGTGAACTGTTTGTTGTAGACACTTCGTAAAGCACTGGACAGTGCAGGATTACAGAACGTCCAAATAGTTGCTCCTGATGGATCATTCAGTGGTATAGCCAATGATGTCTTGAAGGATCCAGACCTTGCTAAAGCTGTCAGCATACTAGGGTAGGGTTAACTATATAATTATACAGATTGCCAGGGGGGATGGGGAGGGCTGAAAATATGTTTTATTATACATGATTTCGGCGTTAAACCACAAGCATGCGTTGCTCTTTAATTGATGTGAGCAGTTAAGTGTTGGCGTAAAGCCTGTTCAGTCACACCCATTTGTTGGCAAAGCGCTGTGCAAAGTAGTCGGGATTCGGTGTAAAAACCTTCGTTGCGATCGATTCGAGAATATTTCAGGCGATTTGGAGATACTAACCTATTCATATATGCTATTAACTGCCATTTTCAAGCTCACTCAGCTGCATTTGTCAGTATCAGCCAACAAAAGTCACTGCTCCTACTCTTTTCTATGCGTTTTTTCCATTTCTTGCCAACAACTGTATACGGTAGTGTACGGAGTAACACGAAATCTCATACCTGCGGTTAACACCGAAATCATCTATAGGGGCAGGCCCAAACAGAGCTTTGTAAATATTTATTTTTTTGATCCCCTATAGTGCTCACTATCCAGGTACTAATAGTCCTGACAATGCTAGACAGACGGGAAAGAAGCTCTGGGCATCTGAAGACTATAGCACATATAATGATGATACGGGGGCAGGGTGCTGGGCTCGGGTTAGTTTCATTGGTGGGCGGGGTGTGTTCTTAAAATAGTATCATTGATTTTTATGTAGATATTGAATCAAAATTTCGTCAATGGTCAAATGACAAGGTATATACATGCGTGTGTATGCATATAGATAATAGAGTAATAATGGGGATTAATTTTCGTTTTACAAATGGTTCTTGTCGAAGATACAGAAGCTATCTGCTACCGTGCAGTAGCTATTCTAGTGAAGGTGGCTCTGGCATGTATTTCAAAACTTTGAAATTGTTCTAAAATTTATTTTCATGTGAGGAGAGATACACTAAGCAGGGTGCTTACGGGGAAGAAAATGTCGCCCTGTTTGGGAAAGGGGAGGAGTAGAGCTATTCTGATGCTGCATTAGCATCTTATTTTTGCTAAAGCAAAGAAATCAGCATGACGTTAGTAGTGTGCTACACATTCTTGCACGAAAAACTTGTAATCACACCGTACGTTGCACAGAACACCTTGCTTTTGTACTAATCGATAGCTTTACTCTTCCGTTTTAATAAAGCTGTATACTCCCGTTTTCTGCAAGTAACAGGACACAATGTTTCGTCCATATTATTTTCCTTCATTGCTAAGGGATAATGAGGTCGAAAGTAATCACTCGTGCGTGAGTAGGATTTCCCGTGTATGAAGAATGATATCCACATAGTTTCCAATCCCTATTATTAACCCGAGCGTGGGCGAAGGGTTATAGTAGTTGGCTTGTGTGTGTCTGTGTGTTACTACGTAATCTCTGCGAATACTTGATGGTAGAACTTCACTGACACTCCAATAAAGGCGCTTGATGTCGATAATTCCACGATTTAAAGGATTTTTTGAAAACAAGGCAAAGATTAAGAAGAAGATCTTCGAGCAATTTGTCAGTCACACCTACTTCAATTTTATTTTTGATCATGGCCTCTTTGGATGCTTGTCTGGTGGCTGTGTTTAAAGTTTGCTCAAGGCCTTAGTCTTTTTTGAAGGACCAACTTCTCATCATCTGCTTGAGTATTTTCTAGTGATAGGGAGTTTTTGAAGTGAAACTGGAGTTAAGCAAGACTGAGGATAAGACTATCTGGCCAGCATGTGTCAAGAAAGCTACTGTCTATGTAAAACTTGATAGTCTGCTCTACAAGTTTACTACATGCTTGTAAGTCCATTTGGTTGTTTTAAGTGTGAAGAATTATTCTTGAAGTGTATATGTGCTGTGTTATTGTAAAGTGCTTGATGTGTGAGTATGAGACTGTGAAGAATGTGTATGTGTTTCCTGGTGTGAAAAAGCTGTGTTGTCAAATTTCATTTGCTTTGAATGAAGTGAATATACATGCATATCCGCGAGGGTTCAGCACTTTAGTGCTTTCATTACTTTATTATCCTTGGTATGTGTTGTGTGTGTATGTATGTGATAGATTATTCATTACTTTAGTACAATCTCATGGAATCTAATAGCAAGTTACTACGCTGGGCTACCCTACTTCAGAGATGGCCTAATGACGGCAATAGAGCCCTGGTCCGGCCATTTTGACATAAATGGACCTATATATGTATCAGGTATACACATAATAATAAAGAGACTGTAGTTATTAAATGTTTATTAATAATTATTCAGCCCATACTACACAGTTCACTAAACCTGGTGACCATTATCTGCCCATTGATAAAGGAAGTGGACACTTGAAGAATGGTGGTAGTTACGTATCTTTCATTGACTCTAAAACCCATGATCTAACCATCGTCATAGAAACAATGGTATAAATATTACCATTATTATTAATTGTTTTATTGGTTCTGCTTTTATTTTTATTATTTAGAGTCATGATCATTCAGTGTGTATTAGACCATCCCTACCGAAATATGAAGTTAGCAGGCAAACAATTACATTCAAACTACAAGGATCTTTGGTATGCAGTACCTCTATCTCCAATTTTTGTTCATCTGTCTTATACGTATTTCTTTCATTATATTATTTGCCTAGTCTAATATAAAGGAACTATACAGATGGGACAGTCAGTTATTTAATACCAGTGATGGTGCTGTAGGTCCACAGTATTTCATTAATAATGGAACAGTAATGGTATCATATACTATGATAGTTTGTTTTATACATTGATTGGTTAATAAACCGGTTTGACAGGTTAATAATGGCGTAGTGAGTGTTAATGTTCCTGTGGATCATATAATGACATTATCAACAAAGAAGGGACAGACTAAAGGAACGTATGATTCACCCTCCAGTCAGCCATTCCCTGTCCCTTATAAAGATGATTTTGATGGTATATATTAATTGTTGTCTGTATTGTAATATTGTCACTATGTAGGTTTCATTAGGTTATGATGAATATTCTGAGGCTAATTATTTCGCTGATCAATATGGGGTTTATGAGATACGCACATCTCAACATTCCGGTGTGGGTAAAGTGATGCAACAGGTTTGAAAAACCAGTCAACCCAGTTTTGCTAGGTAAAACCATACGTTAGTTATCATAATTTATAATGTAGGTTGTTCCTGAACATGTAATATCGTGGTGTGGCGATGCTAGCCAAACTATAACTCTAATTGGAAACAATACATGGTAACTGTTTATGTGTGCCAATGAAAAATTATCCTTCCTTATTTCCGTATATAAGGAAAGACGTGTCTGCAAGTGTTCAATTGATTTTACCCGACATGAAGAATTCCACAACAGCAGGTTTCATAGCTGGTAGACTCAGTAGCGGAGGGTGTAGTACTGGTAGAGCCAGTGGGGTTTTCTTCTGGATTAGTACAGCTGGAACATGGACCCTCTCCACCGACCTCAGTCAGTAGTTTATATTAGACTTTCGTATGATGATAACATAGGGTCCTGTATTATTAGCTGAGTCTTGTTATATCTAATAAAATATATGTAAGGGGGCTGTAGAGGGTACGTTGATCAATGTACAATATTGCACTGAAATTTTGTTCCTTTGTAATGAGGTATTGATAATCATTATTACTTAATTTCAGGTGGTTCTAAAGTTGTGAAGAGTGGTAGCCTTACAGTTAAACCAGACACTGTGTATACGTTATCCATTGATATTGAGGTATAGTAAAGGGGGGTGTGGCATGGGGTGTGTCACCATAATAGTCATATAGGGATCAACAGTTGATGCAATGGTGAATGGACAGAAAGTGGCATCAGGTATTGATATTGGTTCTGGAGGTAAAGGTTTTGTTGCCATGGGAACAATGGGGTATTATCCCGCCGAATTTAATAATTTCATGTTGTCTTAAAGGTACGTAGGTATATCCATTGAGTGATGTGTGTTTGATACTTCTTATTTGTTTTTTTTACGACAGCCTCCACCTAATTTCAAGTGCTAATGCGGAGACAATTAATGGTTATTTATTTTGCTGTATTGTATGATGTACATATACCATATACATGCATGTATAACACTTGATTAATAATTATTGCTGCCATTGTTCATGCTTTTAATTAAAATGGGCGGTTCCAACAGATGTGCTGACGCCTGCAAATTGAAGTATAGGTGTGGCTCACAATAGCAGAGTGCATGTGGAAGAAAATGTTAAAAATACTATTTATTCTAGCCATAGTAACCCGTAGTACCCTGTGCCAGGAGTACACGGTGGATGACGGCAGTCTTGGTCCTGAATTTGATGGTATTGGTGGGCTCAGTGCAGGGGTAACCAGTGATTCTGTTTATTTGTTTTAATTAATGTGTTGTGTGTTGAAATTATAGGCCTCATCAAGGTTGATTCTTGGCTATCCCAGCCAGCAGATGGACAATATACTTGATCTCTTGTTTAAGGTATAATTTATAGTAAATCAACAGTTGGAAAGGTATAATTATAATAATTTTTATTTATTTTGTAGCCAAATTTTGCAGCCTCTTTGCAAATACTGAAGGTTGAAATAGGTGGTGATGGCCAAAGCACAGGTATTATTGTGCAGAAATATATTGCTACAGTGCTCAATGGGTTAATAATTATAAATGGGTGTGGTTCGTTTCAGATGGCACCGAATCCTCACACATGCACTCACAAGATGATGAGAACTATAAACGAGGATACGAGTGGTTTTTAATGACAGAAGCAAAAAAGGTTCATTATAGTAATGTATTTTAATCGAGAAAATTTTATTTGTATACCTCATTAATGCAGCGTAATCCCGATATCAAGCTGTACGGGCTGTCATGGACATTTCCATATTGGGTAAGTTTCCAACATATTTCAGTCATGAAACCTCATATATTGTCCATGGTATAACTACTATAGGTTGGTAATGGTACAGGATCCCCATACAAGTATCCTGAATTGACTGCTGGATATATTGTGAAATGGATAACAGGAACTAAGAAAGAATACAATCTGACTATAGACTACATTGGGGTGAATCACGAAATCAATGGTTACTATAATTATTAATTTTGACTTATGTTGCGATAGATTTGGAACGAACGAGCCTTTGATGTGACTTATATTAAAGCAAGTTATAATAAATCTAGGTATATTCTATTGCTTTAGTGAGCTGTTTGTTGTAGACACTTCGTAAAGCACTGGACAGTGCAGGATTACAGAACGTCCAAATAGTTGCTCCTGATGGATCATTCACTTTATTAGCCAATGATATCTTGAAGGATCCAGACCTTGCTAAAGCTGTCAGCATACTAGGGTGAATATTATGAATTACTACATAGATATAGTGTACTATAGACTGGAAGGGAAAGCTAGAGAGGTGGGAGGGGAAACTCATGGTTCAAGATTGTATACTTAATTGGTGGTTGTGGCAGGCCTTAGGCAATCGTATTATTGTATTATGTATTATTACTTGATCCCTGTAGTGCTCACTATCCTGGTACTAATAGTCCTGACAATGCTAGACAGACGGGAAAGAAGCTCTGGGCATCTGAAGACTATAGCACATATAATGATGATACGGGGGCGGGGTGCTGGGCCCGGGTTAGTTTCATTGGTGGACGAGGGGGGGGGGTGTATGTTCTAAAAATAGTATCATCACTTTTTATAGTTATTGAATCAAAATTTCGTCAATGGTCAAATGACAAGGTAACATACATGTGTGTGTGTGCATGTGTTTATGTCTGTGATAGTGTGATAGATAATTATTCATATTTCAGTACGATTACATGGAATTTAATAGCAAGTTACTACGCTGGACTACCCTTCTTCAGAGAAGGTCTAATGACGGCCATAGAGCCCTGGTCCGGCCATTTTGACATAAATGGACCTATATATGTATCAGGTATACACATAACAATAAAAGGGACTTTAGTTATTAAACGTTTATTAATAATTATTCAGCCCATACTACACAGTTCACTAAACCTGGTGACCATTATCTGCCCATTGATAAAGGAAGTGGACACTTGAAGAATGGTGGTAGTTACGTATCTTTCATTGACTCTAAAACCCATGATCTAACCATCGTCATAGAAACAATGGTATAAATATTACCTATTATGATTACGGTATTTGTTTTATTTATTTATTTTTTTGGTTTTATTTCCGTATTTAGAGTCACGATCATTCTGTGTGTATTAGACCATCACTACCGAAATACGAAGTTAGTAGGCAAACAATTACATTCAAACTACAAGGATCTTTGGTACCCTTTGTTTATGTGTATTATAGTCTTTCATTATATTTTGTTTCCCCATCCTATGGTTTTTAGTCCAATATAAAGGAACTATACAGATGGGACAGTCAGTTATTCAATACCAGTGATGGTGCTGTAGGTCCACAGTATTTCATTAATAATGGAACAGTAATGGTATCATATGCTATGATAGTTTTTTTATATAATTATTGATTGGTTAATAAACCGGTTTGACAGGTTAATAATGGCGTAGTGAGTGTTAATGTTCCTGTGGATCATATAATGACATTATCAACAAAGAAGGGACAGACTAAAGGAACGTATGATTCACCCTCCAGTCAGCCATTCCCTGTCCCTTATAAAGATGATTTTGATGGTATATTAATTGTTGTCTGTATTGTAATATTGTCACTATGTAGGTTTCATTAGGTTATGATGAATATTCTGAGGCTGATTATTTCGCTGATCAATACGGAGTCTATGAGATACGCACATCTCAACATTCCGGTATGGGCAAAGTGATGCAACAGGTTTGAAAAACCAGTTAATCCAGTATTACAGGATTAACTTGTGTTTTAAATGAAGGTTGTTCCTGAAAATGTAATATCATGGTGTGGAGATGGGACAAACACTCTCACTCTAATTGGAAACAACACATGGTATGCTATCTTGATACAGTTGAACCTCTGAAGAAAGGACACTATATAAATTAAAGTGCTTTGTCCTTTATAGAGAGGTTGTCCTCTTCTCGGAGGTTAAAATGCATTAGACAAGTGATTTGGGACACTGACAAGTGTCCTTTGTTGAGAGGTTTATTATACTACGTCCCTTTCTCGGAGTGTCCACTATCAGAGGTTGTACTGTATCTCAATACTAGTTTCTAATGTGTGTATGTGTTTGAATATAGCTTAATTGTTATTGACTAATGTAAATGTAAATTATCCTTCCTTATTTCTATATATAAGGAAAGACGTGTCTGCAAGTGTTCAGTTGATTTTACCTGACATGAAGAACTCTTCAACAGGAGGTTTTATAGCTGGTAGACTCAGTAGTGGAGGGTGTAGTACTGGTAGAGCCAGTGGGGTGTTCTTCTGGATCACTACAGGTGGAGTGTGGACTATTTCCACTGACCTCAGTAAGTAGCTTAAGGCCCACATACACATGAAACTTTATTTCACGAAACATGTTTCATGAAACTGATCGTTTCAATAAAAAAAGATAGGAACTCCAAAATGTTTCACGAAGTTGGCCACTAGCCAACTTTGTGAGACATTTTCAAGTTGCTATCTTTTTCCATTGAAGCAATGTTTCATGAAACAAGTTTTATGAAATAAAGTTTCATAGTGTATGTGGGCCTTTATATAAAACTTAGGATTGGAGGCGTCGCCTGGGGGTGTGGCTGGGAAAGGGAGGTCAATCGATGTGCTTGTTTAAAGCGGTTGCATGAAATGAATACTATAGATGGTCTACAATATAATTAATTTTAATTCTCCAGGTGTTACTAAAGTTGTAAAGAAAGGTACCATTACAGTTAAACCAGACACTGTGTATACGTTATCCATTGATATTGAGGTATAGTAAAGGGGGTGTGGCATGGGGTGTGTCACCATAATAGTTATAATATAGGGATCAACAGTTGATGCAATGGTGAATGGACAGAAAGTGGCATCAGGTATTGATATTGGTTCCGGAGGCAAAGGTTTCGTTGCCATGGGAACATTAGGGCACTCTCCTGTCGAATTTAATGATTTCATATTGTCTAAAGGTATATATATAGTCTGTCCATTGATGTGTGTTTTAAAATGATTCTTCTCATCTGCTTAATTTGCAATAGCCTCTACCTAGTTTCAAGTGCTAATGAGACAATCAACGGCTATTTATTTCGCTGTATAGTACTTTGCTGCCATTAATTTCCAAGTATTGACTTTTTACATAGGCAAGCAGGAATTAGTTCTGCTCAATCATTTAAAGCTTGCTAAAAATTGATTACCTGATCGTATAGAAGGTTTATAGTTCTGTACAAATAGGATAATTAATTTCTTTTACGTCTTGATTAACAGCATTGATATATCCTTCATATAATATAATGTATCTATACATGACCATTCAGGTTTATTTACTTTGGCTCATTCATGATCGACAGCTACATATATACCCAGCACATGCATGCGTACTCCTAAATTCAGCTTTAGTATAGCCACAATTTCTATTACCATTGATGTTACAAACCTGCACACATAACTTCATAAATGCTAAAATTTTTGTTAACATGTATTGAGATATGAATAACTCGTTGTATGTGAATACATTCCTTAGTGTGAATAGAGGTGGGTCCCCTCTAGAGTACATGCCACTACATTTAACACCACAAAATGTTCGCTAAAAATCAATGGATAATGGTATTCATAACTATAGATAAAATATTGTTTTTGCTTTAACTATTGACACTACAAATAGTATTAGATCTAGATCTAATATTATTGAAGGAAGACATTATTCCAACCCTATTGCTGGTTTCTACAGTTGAGGACGACCCGCCTTTTCTGACTGGTTTTTTAGAGCTTCACTGTACCAAGACAACTCCTTGATCAACTTCTCGGCATTTTTATCAAGTCGTTCACCGGTTTCCCCTGGCAAAAGCTCCCCTTTCTCATTTAGAACTTTCTGTATTTGTGGAATGGCCATGATCGTTCCCACGGTGGGCGAGCCCAGCTCCCCCATGAAGCACCTGACCTGCATAGCAGCACGTACCCCGCCAAAACTTCCCATTGAATAGCAGCATATACCAGTAGGGCGCCATCTGTATGCGGGTATGGGGAAATGATCCATCATGTTTGTCAGGGCGGGAGGCATGCTGTGGTTGTATTCGGCAGTTATTACCACGAATGCATCGGCGTCTTGGATGACCTTCAACGTGTCCTGAAGTACCTGGGGCGCCTCTGTGGGGCTCTTGTAGAAATGGATAGGGTTTTTGAGCAAGGGAAGGTCGAGAACGTCGGGGTCTAACAGAGTGGCTTTGTGGCCGGAGGAACTCAACTTGCTCAGTAGGTACTTGGCGGCCTTTGAACCTTGATTGTTCTCTCTGACCGAACCAAGAAATAGTACGAACTTCAGTGCTTCCTTCACGGACTCCTTAGCCATTCCTTGCTGCGTGTAATACAGAATAAGTGAGCAATTGAATATATGTGAGAGAAACAGAACTTACTGGTTCTGTAATTCTGTTGTATACAGTCAGCAGAGAAGGTCAGCAGGCTGATTCAAACTCTGTTTATACAGTCAGCAGGACTGAGCAGGTACCGAAGCCGATCATCAACCTAATTTGTGGGCGGGGCTCAAGTTGGGCTCCTCCTTAAAACTCAATTCGGCCGGTTCTCATTCTTCAAGAAATCAGAATCAAGAAAGATTTTAGATTGAGTCTCGGAGTATACCTTTGATAAAAGAAAACATGGATTCTCGTGTGTCCTTGCTGTTGTTACTTCTTACTATCTTATTGGGTACGAAAGGGCAAGAAAAGTCCAAAACTACTCTCGAGGCCTCCGCTACCGATGGTACAGAGCCAAAGTCGGAGGAAAAACGGCTCTACGTTATAGAAGGTACTATAGATATCGGAGACATGGATGACGTATCGGTGTGGGGACCCAAGACTCGTGTCCTGGTAGACTCTGGGCGGTTCATAGGCTACGTAAAGGCGTCAGGAGAGTTTCAAATTGCCAATGTTCCTTCTGGAAGCTACACAGTCGAGGTTGCTACCCCTAACCATGTGTTCGATCCCATTCGAGTTGATGTCAGCGGGAAGACTGGAAAGATCAGGGCACGAAAGCTGAACCTGTTGAAACCAAATGCAGTCGCAAGTCTCCCGTACCCTTTGAGATTTCACACCTCAGAACAAGCGAACTTCTTTCAAAAGCGAGAGTCATGGAGTATAATGAGCATAGTGAAGAACCCTATGGTAATTCAAGCAAGCTAGCTAACAAACTAAAGTCCGTTCATGTTGAGTCAAGGATTTGCTCATTAAATATTCATCTAAGATTCATTAATTATGGCTGCATACCGCCCACACACTTCTGCACTTAATACATTATGAATAATAATTTTTATTGCGCAGTAATTGCCAATGAATACTAATGAGCAAATCCTCAACTCAATGTGAATGGGCTTTTGAGGGAGGAAGGAGTGTTAATGGTACATGTTACTGGTAAATTTTATTACTAAGGAGTGTACTAGTTATTAAGTGCTATGGGTGGGGCTAATTATGCCAATTGTTGAAAAGATGTGGGGCTAATGCAGTTGTATGAAACATAGATCCTAGAGTTATTTAATAGGGATTGGAAACTGTGTACGCGTAGTTTTCTGACATATAGGACTCCCTACTCCCAACAATGTTGATCATTTTTTGTGCGTCTTTTGCATAGCAATGGGCTAAAGGTATCAAGATTACGGAAAATATTTGGAAATTTCCAGTGCGTTCAATATTGTGAACCAGCCTTTAGTCAGTCACTTTAGCTAAGCTTCTTCTTCGGATTACATCTGAATTTATTATTGCAGTATAAAATACGCTTGACAAAGCATGCTTTATTGATAATTTGATATTACAAGTTCTGTGCCATTGAAATAAAAATTGAGCTTGCATGCAGCCCGCAGTGGTCAGCACTTAAAAATCGATTCAGAACACCTTTATGTACCTTTTATTTTGTACAAAGGAATTCACTGTAAATATTCAGTTTGTAAGTAATGAAGTGCATTAATAGGTATGTGTATGAATAGCCTATCTTGTGAGTCGAATAACACTTTATTCTTGTTAAAAAATAAACCTAAATTTCCTGTGTACCTTTCGCGTCTCTTTGGGAATGCCAGCAACTTTGCTTTTGGTATTACTCAAAGCACATAGGTGTCTCAGTGGCGTTGCAAGATCTATTCTGCTCGTCAGGTACCATCGAACAGTAAAAATACCTAAAAACGAATCACCATTGACTTGCTGCTGCTAGGTAGAAGAATGGTTAGAGATTATATGGCAGGTATTACATAATCGTTTTTAAAAAAGTGCAAAACGGCTCTGTTCATGCAGTTTGCAATCCTTAGTGTTACTCTATTATGTATGGTTTAAAAGAGGTGGGGTTAATGCAGCTGTATTAAAAGTTACTATACTATTATCTCCTTTAGATACTGATTATGGTAGCTCCGATACTATTGATGCTGGTGATGCCTAAATTAATGAACTCAATGGACAAGGACACACAGAAGGTATTTAGTACTAACATAATTCTGAAACATTTGGATTATTCCAAGAATAAAAATTCATACATGTACATACAAAAAAACAGCGAAAATTAACCAGATGAATGTGAAACATCGATGGGGTGAGCCTTCACGAGTATAGCTACTTAATTTAGTTATTGTAGCTGTTTGTATATCTAGCCTGGAGACCACACCCTCTTCAGCACGCAAAGGATGAGCGGTTTGGCAGAACGAGGGCCTGGTAGCAAGGCCGCCTTAAAGTCATGTTCTTGCAATGTAAGGAATTTTTCACTCATGAATTATTGAATAGTATAGGTGTGGCTGCTCACTAACAGTTGGTTCGTAATACATATAAAGCAACTAGATGGCAATCCAAGCAATACAAGATTAAATGAAAGCTCTCACAGCTTGCTTACTGACTTTGACTGCCTTTTAGGGGAGAAAGAGGGAGTGGTTTCTAATTCTGCTGAATCATGCAAGAACATGACCTTGAGGCCTTACTACCAGGCCCATGTTCTACCAAACCGCTCATCCTTTGCATGCAGAAGAGGGCGTGGTCTCCAGGCTATTTGTTAATTGTGCTGTGTTTCAGGTCTTGTGTAACCAAACCCTCCCACTTTGAATTAAAATAGGAGTAGGAGGATCTGGGCTACGTGAAATTATGTTTTGGTTAAGTGATAAGCAGTATTATAAGCTCAAGTAAAGCAATGGAAATAAAACAGTCTATTTGGTGCCACTACACTGCTATCATTAGCTTGGAATTCAAACATCCATAGTATCTTGAGCATGCTGTGACTTTATTTCCTTACAGTTTAAAGAAAGCTGAGGATCATATTGTAGTCTAAGTTACTTAATAGATCTGTATCTACATTGCATAAATTTGTGTGGCATGAATAGCCAGACTGGGCATCAAATACCAGGAATTAAGACTGCAAACTTTTAAATCATGACTGGCTGGAGGAATCCAAGCTTGAAGCCACTACCATCTGCAATTCAATCTTATAAAAAAGTTCAAAACTCTTCTTTGGTTGGTTTAGCATACACAACAACAGCTGTGTACATGTGTAGATTTCTTGAGATAGCTTGATTAGCTGTTTGAGGTAGCTGATTTTAAGTCGGCATTGTTAAAACGTGCTCATATACTGTTTTGTAGTAACAAGTTTTTTTTGTGAATTTACGAAGTATTATCAGGATTTTTCTATAATTTGGTTGACCCCTTACACACGCCATTTTCAACTCATGTGGGGCTCACTTGGACTCGCCCCAGTATAATCATCATTGGGTATTTCTATTAAACAGGTGCTTTGTGTACAAAAAATTAGGCAAATTAACAACATTTCTTGTATGAAGATATAAAAATATTTCCTGGTTTTGTAGTAGTTGTTGGTCCACCATAAAAGATTCACATATTACCCTAAAAACCATTTAAGTTACGGCTACTTGTTTTTATATAACAATTAATGCATTTATATATCCAGACTTCAAAAGGTTCACAAGTACACTTTAAGAAATTAACCCAATTTAATTATATGGCTACCCCGTGAATTCTCTGTTAGCTATTACAACTATCCCAAATTCACATGAAACTCATAATTATAGTGAACGTCATCACCATATGCAATACCTGTGGTTATAGCACCTGATCTATCATTACACACTTAATTACGTTAATTCAGTTTTACTTTTCAACCAAGAAAATATGTTTTCCTGGCATACACCTTTGAAAGAAACGGGGGAATCCCCGCGATACATTAAGCACACCCATAGTTGTGGGCATAGGTATGGCTTATAGCCACTGTTTTCAGCTGTATAGCTAATGCACATTGTATACTATAGTTGTAATAGGGGAATATCTATAGGGTTCATATATGTGCTAATGATTATTATTTTCTATTGTACTCTCATGCATGCAGTATAGGGAAAGAGGTAAGATTACATGTGTAGGTCTATACTTGGAATTTATATCAATTTGATCTAATTGTCAACCTGCTTGTATAGCGTCTGTATGTTGTAAACTCAAATTAGTATGAGGCGGTTTTTTTTTTCCATTTTTGAAATACATTCTTTGTATTAATTTGCAGCATTTGGGCCATTTAATACAAGACAAAAATAAACTTATTTTCCTTATTAATTCTTTATAGTGATTGACGAAACTTCTTATACCAGCAATATATATAGATGTCGGTTGTATAAATAATATCTACATGTATTTCTATACCAGTTGTTAGTCGTGTGTATCAGTATTTATTTTGTTTATTATAGGATATGCAGCAATCCATGCAAGCATTCCAACAGCCAGGTTCCTCCATGCCATCGCTGGAAGAAATGTTCACTAATTTCTTTGGTGGTGCTACTCAATCAGCAGGTACTGGTAGTTCAAAGAAAACTAACAAAACCGGTGGAAGTTCTTCAGGTGGTGGAACAAAGAAACAGAAACATTGATGAATACCAAAACACAAAAAAAAATTCTTTTATGTCATTAAGATTTGATAACAATAGAAATTTAAATTATTTAAAATAATTCCTAAATTATTATATTCACATTACTTATAATAGTTTTATCTCCATGACAATGGGTCCTGTCTCTCAAGTGTATGTTCCTCCGCTCCAGGCCACACTAGGTAGAGTATAGGCCAGTTTAATTGACACTAACTATAGCCAAAGTGTGGGCAAGTTTGGCTCAACCATCATTGGGAGGCCTGCATGTGCTGGAATATCAGAATGAGGGAAAGACAGCAGCTGGCAGACTACCGGTGGTACTACAGAGTTTATTTAGAATCAATTATAATCATCAGTTATAATCATGTAAATTAAATTACAAGTGTATACATGTACCTTTGCTGTTGGTCGGACATTGATGTTTCCTTGGGTACTGAGAGATTATATCGTATTAAAAAAGTTATAATGATTTCAGCAACCTATAGAAGAAGGGGGAGGGGGGGGGAGGCAGTGCTAGTGATGGATTCAAATATAATATTTGTATACTTTATCTGGTGAATCCTCATGCACAGCGTGACCACACCCCTTTAGAACCATCATTTGAAACTTTCCTAAAGAACAGGAGAGAATCTTATTAAAATAATAGTGTCATGGTTTTCAAGAGCACAACCCCAGCCCTCCCAACAACACATGGCTACATACAAAATACACATGCCTTGCATTTGTCCGATGGTGAGATCTTTATCTAATCTGTCCACACCTATATAACAATAATAAACTTTCTTGTACTAAGAAGATAAATTGGTAAAGAGAGCCTAATCCATTCATCTGAAAACAATATTTATGGGGGAATCACCCCATTGGGTTTTGTTGGAGTCTCCCCTTTCTCTATAACTTTTCCTCTTCCTTTTTTTTCTTGAAAGGGGAGTCATAAAATAACATTACTATAACCACACTATGGGCGTATTTAACATAGCTACCCTAATTTATTTATTATTAAGGCAGTGCCGGTCAGGACCTGTGTACCAACCTTCACCCGCGCTGTATCAACTAACAGGTTTATTTGTTTAGGCAAATGCTGTAAAGGCTAATAATAATAATGCTACTTAAAACGCATGCATACTGTCACAGTATATGCATACAGTATGTGACCCAGTTGTGGTATGATAAACAATGTACATGTGTGGTTAAGTCTTGAAATAAATAATATGAAAATAAATAAATCATTCCAGGAATTGCATGCTGCTTCGGCTGTTGTCGGTAGCAAATAGAGTTTAGTATATATCATAGTGTATAGTCTATTTGTGTACTTGTAACCAACTATGCTGTACTATAGCTGTTTAGCCATTTCTTATTGAAACTGATCGAGACCACTACACCAATGTTGATAGAAGAGATTAAAGAAATTTTAATATTCGTAAAAACAAATAAATCCACACCGACATAAACATAACGTTATGTACTAATACACAGTACATGTACAATCATTACATACATACACATACATGCACATGTAGTGGTGCTATACATGTAGTACTTACATAATTATATATGTATAATACATATGCATAACATACATGTATATTGTACATGTAAACAGGCCGGGTTTTGCTCGCAAGATTTCGATTGCGAATCGCGAGTTCTTATTACCTACTTGCAATCGATTATTATAAACACAACGTGCAATTTTTAAAAACGAGGTTTGCCCGAATTCACACTAGTTAAAATACGCAATGAAAACCCAGCCTACAGTATATTTATGTACATGTGTATGACATCTATACTCACTAACCTGCTAATATAAGTATCTTTGGTTCAGCGGTACAGGTAAGGAACAGTTTAGACAGGCCCTCAAACCAGCCCCGCCAGTATTTCTCTGTCTTTGACAAGTCTATACGCCATTTATACTCAGTTGATACCAATGAAGAGTCCTGCCCTCTTGGTTCATCTTCTCCTTTCTCTCCTTCTTCACTGATATCTTCTTCAGCGAGTGAAGTAGCTGTAGCCAAAGGTTGTGTTGATGTTGGCGTAGAGGAAGCATACTCCACTCTATTGTACAGAAGGAAATAGCGTCATAAACAGGTTGTGAAGATAAGCGATCAACAGCGTGGGCGTTTTAAAAGCAATACAGTATAAAGGTGTATATAACAGTGCTTAGTTTATGGGATAGTTTCAAAGAAGACAGACATGCCAATGAAATGCATGGACAATCAATGGAATCATTTATTAATACAAAGAAAAAGAGAGAGAGAGATAGACAGTAAAGGAAACCCAAGCAATCAATGAAAGGCCATTAGAACAAATTTTCTGTCACTGGAATAGATCAAACACGATCCAAAATTCAAAGAGGTTTCCTTGGCTTGGAAAAAATGCTAAATACGAACACTAATTAAGAGCTCAGAACAAACAAGACAACCACAAAAAAGGTTAGCTTCCTACTAAAGTAACACTCTATACATGTGTGATTCCTGAGAAATGTACAGTGTCCTCTACAGAAACTACACAAATACAAGGGATGTTTTGCAAGTGCAGATCCAACACCAAAACACACTTACACCTGATGCAATTGGAACTAGTGTCCAGCATTGTCCAGTCCATTGTAACAACTATTGGCAATTGGTTTAGTGTGGCATAGGAAGGGAGTGAAAATTCTAGGCATGCAGTGTTAGTTGCAAATTAGATGTTTGACAGCGAGTGTTTACATGTTCAGTCAACATACAATAAATATATCTACTATGAAAGCTTAAGCTAGTCGTAAAATGTTTTTGACACTGGAGTAGAAAACCCTAGTCTATTCCAATGTTGAATCTAACATCATATTTATGATGTAGGTCAACTTGTCAATGCAATATTGTGAATTTGCCTTAATAGAACACTTGTTCTCAGACCAACTTTTTAACTTGTCCTTGCATTGAGACTCGGGCTGATACCTTGTTCCGGAGTTGACCACTACGAATGCTAATAAATAAAAACCATAACATATGTTATACTGTTACGCATAAGGGGGGGAGGGGGCTAACCTCCACTCGATGGCTTGTTCCACTGATTTAAAGGATTGTGGACGACTTCTGAGAAAACTTTGCATCCCAGTCAATGACTCCATTGCTGTACCTGTAGAGAAACGACGAGGAAAAGAGAACAAACAGAGAATAGTGAAAAGAAGTGAAAGAGACAAATAGTAACTAAAAGAAACGTTTCAAAAGTGACTTGATTGAGGAAACATCCTCCCTTCTTCCTCACTTACCTTCCACAATGTCAATAACAGCTAAACCAATCAGAGATGGGATCCCATTAGCAGCCGCTACTCGAACAGCTATAGCTCCTCCCATACTATATAATAAAACAAAGATGGGCTTGCATTGTTTTACTACAAAGCGATTATTTTACACGTACTAAATTTATTATTTAAAAAAAAATATGATTACAATGATTTGAAGTTTTACTCTTGGCAAATGAGGCATCCATCCACTACACAATGATAACATGTGGTCACAAATATTTGGAGGGGGAAACCAGTACACACTTGACTAATTAGTTAATTAAATTCGAGGTCAGTTAATACATGACATTGATTTATACATGTACTGTAACGGTAGCCCTCAATTATTATAGTATTTCAATAATCAACAGGTAAACTGGTCATGTTTCGCTTTATTCCATAAATAACATAGATAACTTTTTGAACAAATAAAACGATCAGCCTTTACTAATTCAAACCTCCTGACTGCTGAGTCCACCACTGATATTGGCATTGGGTAATACTGTATGCTATTAATAACAATGATGAGCAAGTGGGGAGAAGGGGGGGGGGGGAGGGAGGGGGGGAGGTGATAATCAATATATTACTTCCTGTATTTATCATCGAATGAGAGGCTGAGAGAGCCCATATACTCAATAACTGATACATCTGTATAATGAATACAATAGAGTGTGCAGTGTCCACATCCGGACCGTGTTTCAATTTACAGTCTTTAATCCTATTCATCTCGTATTACAGGAAAGGACTATGAATATATATTTCAAGTATATCAAGTATATTATGCTAGACTAGCGTTATTATTTTTCTCCATTAAGTCATTTTGTTTTGTATTTATATATAACTGACAACTAAGCAAACTTTCTCTATCCCCCACTGACACAATGACTAGGTATGAGCAGCTGCTACATTACACTGCTATCCATGGTTAACATTACAGTCACATTACACTGCTATCCATGGTTAACATTACAGTCTAGGATGAAGGTGAGATCAGAACAACCAGACATAGAAAATCACTACATACAAGAGAACTAATTGAGACAATTCGCATGATGTAGTAGTCAAGTAGTATAGTCACAGTGTAAGCTTATTATTCATGTACAACTGTGCCAGCATATTAAAGTCTATAATATACATGCACCAAATTTTTGCCTAGGGCTATATCAATGCCTCGAACACAAAATATATAAGCATATCAAATACAGTAAATTGACACACTTCAGTTGTTTCTTGGCAAAGCATTAACAAAGTCTTTCTGCTGATCAATGTATACCTTTTGAAATACATTAATCACAATTATCCTTACATAAATAGCAATGTAAGCAAGCTACCATGCCATGCAATGAATATAGGTATATTATGTACTATATATAGTAACAAAGTGGAGTAGTACCATATAATGCAAGTCAATGGGGCTTCCACAATACCATAACTAATGGTTTGGTCAGCTTGGAGGAAAAAAAAAGTGTCAGATCATTTTAAATACTGAAAACAAACTGGCTATTACACAACCATTAACTGGTCTCCTCATCTATGCAACAGACAAAAGAGGAAAGGGAAGTGACAGTTAGTTACTATCCTCCACCAAACCAATAACCAGTAGAAAACATTAGTTCACCTAAAGCAGCCCTTTGCATGCAAGTCTGGCACATGTGAAGGTCACAAAGGTGAGAAGCCAGGAAAAGCTATCACAACCAGCTTTAAGACAAGTTCTACAACAAGCTATACTGTACAAATTGTTACAAAATAAATTACAATGCGGGTGGGTGGGCGGGCAGAATGGAGAGTACATGGATATTACAAAGGGTGATGAGTGGACTATGGAAGTGGAGGTGGGGAGGGGAGATGGAGCATGCATACCGCCCTACACTGATCATTATCAGCTGCTATATTCATGACCTCATATCATCATGAAGGGCAGGATACATGTAGCAGTGCTGTTGCAGGGTTTCATACATTATCACACATACAGAGGCTGAAGGAATGTGAATTTGAATAAGGTGTTTTAATGATATAACATGGCCACCTGTTCAGGACATACACAATGTGTATCGAATTACTACTGTAGCTACAACTAACAACCGGTCACGTGGCTTTATACAGAATGGTAAATACCAGTGTGTACTGTTACTAAAAGGGAGGTTTTGCCCCTTTCGTTAATGAGATAACTAAGCTTACCTGTGTCCCATTAGGATGGTCGGTGGAGGGGGCGTGGCTTCAGTTGTGCAATACATGGATTTGAATACACCACTGACGTCACTATTGGACATACACGTATAAAAAAAAATAAAAATAATAAATTACATAATAATTATTTAACCTATTAATTAAAATACCTCACTAATTGTTTAGCACACAGATCATCATCATTGCTGGTAACAGTATCACCTATTATAATATTATACAGGAATATAAAAGGAGACCTCTATACAGGCAGGCCTTTGTAAGCCTATGTTCTTGGGGGGGGGGGGGGGGGGGGGGGGGGGGGGGGGGGGGGGGGGGGGGGGGG
>JAYJLX010041371.1:0-14297 GCA_036873525.1 Chalinula nematifera
TGTAAGAGCACATCTAAAGTCAACTATATATGCTTTTCGCGAAGGCTCGCCCCATCATTGTTTTACAATCGTCTAGTAATAATAATAAATAATAAAGTGTGAAGAATTTTAGCTTTTAGAGGATTTAATAGTGTATGCTGTGCTATACTCGGGTTTGGTTATACTGTGAAGTACATGCATGTGTGTGTACTGATGATGTTTGTGGTGCTGGACTGTGCAGACTAAGATCTACTGGTGTGCAAGAAACTGTGTGATGTCAAATCACATTTGTATTGGATCAAATGTATACACATGCATGACTGACCGCGAGGGTTCAGCACTTTTAGTGCTTTCATTATTATTATTTTTTTTTAGTATAATATGTAATTACAGTAAATTGTCTTTTTTAATTGCCCACTAGCACTAACTGTTTGTGGATACATGCATCAATCACTGTGCAGCACTGCATGGTACATCATCCCAGTTTATCTTTGCACGGGTTGCTTGCAGCACAGCCATGGTTTTAGAGCCACACGAAAAGCAATAAGGTTATCAAAAGGATTAACTATAAATGCAAGAAAAAGTCTACTTAATAACTGAGGAATGATAGTAGATCATAATCAACCAAGTGATGAACTAAGCTACACTGCAAATGATAATATCAGCAATTTGAAATGGGATATAAAAGGGTATACATCAAAGTTCCATGTGTTTGAAGTAATTAATAGAAATAGAAGTAAAAATATTATCTTAAGATTTATGTAGCTCAAGCTATATATACTGCTTGTATTGAGTTCAACATGATACTGACAACAATAGTACAATATACTTAATCTGTCTTCAATTATCCTTCATTATACTCTCAAGTTAGTTACTCATGTTTCTATAGATAACTTGGAATCGTTGAATGAGTCACTGTTGAGGTCTATCTCTCCATACGCTTGGATGGATGTTTGGGGTTTTGTTCTGGCTGAACACTTATATAGTGTAAGATCACTTGACTGCCGATACGACCTTATTCGGAAAGAGGGATATAGTTGGAAGAGTGAAGTGTAATCTCCTATCCTCCTCTCCCATTATGGTGTGATACTCACCATATATTTGATTTATGTTTCCTCTATAATTTGGAGTGCTGCTGCTCCACCTTTCACTATAGCATAAGTAACGACTCCAGCCTATACTAGAGCTTTAACGTGTATACTGTATAGATTTTACCTGGAGTTGAATATTTTTCAGAGTCATAATATCTTCAGAGTGATGCGCACTTGTTGTACATGTCACTTGCGTTATAGGTCAAGAGGGGAGGCTCCTATAATCATGATGATTAAACGAGTAAATGTCCCACAGTTGATTGAAAGAATATAACGCAATCCCCTCCTCCCTCATGTACTTACCTGTATGTTTGCATGATTGATTTCCTCTACATGATATAGTGTTTATGGATGACAGTGATGTTGCCACTTCGTTAATTTATCAATTTCATCCAAAGCGTGTTTCCTAATCGCGGTTGGTATATCTGCCATATATTTATTCCACAAAGGAGGTTTGGTTTCGCTTGTTTTTGCCCCTTTCATGCTGTTTTTTTAATCAAGAAAGTCGCCGCAAACATTCCTTCATGCCTTGAAGTGAAAAGGGTCTATACATGACTTTACTAAATTAGGGGCTGCATTTTTCTGCCTTTTAGTTACAAGGGATTTCCATGCAACAGAGGAATGGGCGCCTATATAGTGTGAATAGATCAGTGTATCATCGTATTATACTGCATGAAAAAAGTGCATGCTTGGTGCATCTATCATGTGTTTTAAGTTAATGGAGTATCAGTGGCCGTTATATGCATGGTAATGATAATCATGCTGGTTATGCTACAAGAACAATAGTAGGAGAGTCGAGCGAGGAGAGTGTCTTGATATTAGAGGAATACAAAGGAGATATCCAGATGGACATATATAGTGTATATACTTTGTGACTTCATTGTAAAACTAAAATGATAGACTTATGAGAGAAGAGCAGTTGACGTGGTAGAAAAGAAAAATCTGATAATAGTAACAGATCATGTTCTGAAACTCAAGGAAACATGGGTATGTACATGGCATGTTTGCTTGCATTATACAGTGAAACCTCTATAATAATGAAAAATCCCTTTAATAAAACTCTTTGATAATGAAAATTTTGAGGTCCCTATCCCAAGCAACCTCTCTTTAAAGAAAACCTCTGAGTAATGAAGTAATTTATTGGTCCCAAAAATTTTTTATTGGGAGGTTCCACTGTATAATATACATACATGCTAGTGGCAGAATGCATGGCTTTTGCATTTTAGTGTTTTTCAGTTTACTGTAGTATCAAAGGTTGAAGTATTCGAATCAATTCAATTAATAATGGTGCTCTTAAAATAAAATTAGTATAAACAAAAACTGAAGGGATTATTGTATTGTGTTAAGGTTGGACGGAATGGCCGGTTAAAAATTAAAAAAAAGCCAGCTTATAATAGAATTATGCTGTGGTTAGTATTTGAGTAGTCTGTGATTGCTTCTATCGGTTATCCATACTGATCCATCAACTGGTGATATTGATACACCACGAGGAAGTTCGAACCCACCCAATGAATGAATGAATGTTCATTGGAATTGAATACAGAGAGTCTGCAATTACCATAGTCATTAACCAAACAATAACCTGATGGATCAATAGCTATACCAGTTGGCCCATTAATATGTTTCTTATCACCGTAACAACGAACAAACTGTCCACTGGAAGTGAAGACTGTCACTGAAGAGGAACCATACCCAGTAACATGGACATTACCTGATAGTGGGTCAAATGCTATACCCACAGGACGAGAGAAGTGAGCATCACCCGATACTTTACCATCAATAAGATGAGATACACTCCAGTCGGGATTGAATACTTGAACACGATGATTGTCTGTATCAGCAACATACACCTTACCATCAGGACTGATCCTGACTTCAGAAGGAAACATGAACTGTCCGATGGCTGAACCCTTCTCACCAAATATACCAATAAACTCTCCTCCTATTGTCAACTGGTGGATCCTGTCAGCACTCCGCTCAGCCACATATACGATCTCACCATTAATATCAATACCACAAGGTGATTGGAACTGAAGCTCACCCCTTTCATAGCCAGACCCAATTGTAGTCTTCTTATTACCACTCGCATTATACACGTGTATACGGTGGTCACCACTACTAGTGACAAACATGTCGCCATTTTTAGAGAAGGCAATATACATTGGTTCAGTAACACCGGTAATCGTTTGTACAGGCTTTTTGAGTTTAGTGTAATTACGTTGTGGTACTGTATCAAATCTAAATGGGCTACCCTGAATATACCGATCATTTACAGTAACATGGAGCTGATGTTGACCTAATTGCTGTGGAATAACACTGACTGTATACGTGCCATCATTATTGTCTGTTACTGGACACTCTCCCTCATTACAGGTCAGCATGGCTCTGACCTCTGATCCTCCAGTAGCTAATTCCTTCCCACTACTGTTGTCTCTTGTAATGACCTTCACCTTCATCTCTGCCTTAATGCCCACCCTCCGCCATCGACAAGGTAACACAGCTGTACTTCTGTCTGGTTTGATTGATGGTAAATCATACTATTACAATAAAAAGAATTTTATGTACCCATATATATTCATAAGCAATAGAATAAATTTTGTCGCTATGAATTTCATTAATAGTATTGGCACATTAAAAATTAATAAACATATTTATCAAAAAAACCCATCAAATTGTAAAATGATATGTAATGACGAAAGTATCCCAATCTACCGGTACATGACACTATATATAGTTATAGTAATGACAGAAATGTCCCAAGTTATGTATAATACAGTATAGGTTTATCATGCAAGTTGTTGTATTGTCAAAAACTCCACATTACTATAATATTGTAGCTCCTTTTGCTTACCTTTGATTCATTCTTCACTTTCTCAATTTCTTGATCTACATGTATTAAATTATAAAGCAGCTAATCACTCACACACTTGCATGCATACTCGCAGTGATTTACTCTGTATAATTACGTGTACGTATATATATATATATAGTTTTGGTTTTTGTGTTGTGCTGTGGTTTTTGGCACAGTAATTGGTCATTCAATTAGACATTTAAAATTTTTTATCTATAACTTTTGCCAAAATATCATAGGGGTAATTTATGATGTTAAATTCTTTGCCAATAATTCATAGATCTTTTCTATTTTGGTTAAGCATGCAATGTATATTTTTGGTTTGTGCATGTGCTGTAGCATATCATGTAGTGTATTACTAATAACTAGTATACGAACCTCTCATGATCATTTCCTTCTTAAGTATCTCAAAGCTCTTCTTCAGTAAGGTAATCTCAGCATCTATATGTACAATATAATAATAATTATTGTTATATGCCTCAACGAAAAATCCAAAGGAATTTTGACAGACAAATCTTGTGTACCACTGTGACTTATCCCAGCCACGGTATATCATAATTGTACCATGGCCAATTCCAATACTAAAAAATAGGAAAAAAAGAGCAAGAGTGGTACAATATTCAGTCGCCTCGTGCTCCTCTGTTTTTAGCACCTCAACTGGAAGCTCGTGCATACAAATCTGATGTTACATTTAGAGTCATGCTTTAACTACATGTTTCAATCACTATAGCTATCAGTTCATGTCATTATCTAGTATACCTTTATTATATCATATCGGTATCATATCCTAATATATACTGTGTGATATACAAGTGCTAAACTCAGTTCAGTAAATTGGGAGATACTAGTCTATTCTAATATTGTGTCCGGCAAAAGGTCAATTGCTCAGTTAATGCTTTCTTTAGGCTCATGCAGCTTTTTCAAATGAATTTGGATTTCAGTTTTTTTTTCCGTTCTGAATACTATAATTTTGATTATTAGTGTATGTATTATAAAAAAGCCCATTCAACTAAATCAGGATTCTTATACTATTGCTTGAATTGGCTTTTTTCGGGTATGGGGTTATTGGGTCAACATGCAGCTATATAAAAAAACCCATGCAACTGTAAATTTTAGCACAATAATATTGTATAGTAACCAATGTTTCGTCTCTTGTTTTTCATGCCAATTTCCTTGTTAGCACTTTCATTAGGGGTCTGTGCTTTCTCATTCAGCATTTTTTTATAATCAATTACATACTTCATTTAACATACCTTTGTTCTTAATGATGAGAAAAAGTGAGTCAATCTCAAGACACTTATTTTGCTGTTTTTGTTGAAGATCGTCAACTTCTTGATGGAGATGTTTGACCATCTTCTTATTCAC
Source organism: Chalinula nematifera (assembly GCA_036873525.1). Taxonomy (NCBI): domain Eukaryota; kingdom Metazoa; phylum Porifera; class Demospongiae; order Haplosclerida; family Chalinidae; genus Chalinula; species Chalinula nematifera. The sequence continues at coordinate 5,287 of JAYJLX010041371.1, forward strand.
AATACAAGAGCTACATTCTTCAGATTCACTGCCTCCACTGACTGGATCAACAATGGCCTCCACGTGTTTGTTATGGCCTAAGATACACACGTGAGCCACACTGTGGCTGCTATCAGATGATGATGATTCCTTACTCTCGATAGCTCTGATATTCACTATGTTGGTCACAGCATTATCTCCATTGTAGGTGACTACTTCTGGATTACAACCCACAGCTAGTAATAGCTCTATTGCTCGTGTGTTCTTTAGTTCGATGGCTTGTATCATGGTTGCTTCAATTGATTCGCATCCTTCTCCTTCGATGTTATAGATGACATCGCTTCCAATGTGTAGATAAATCACTCCAATGAGTCTAACCAACTCTAAAGGTAGCATAGGGAGTAACTTGGTGGTGTCGATATCGGGAATAATCCATTTGAGGCAGATACAACCCTCAGTGACGGTAATGTGTGTCATGATTTTGTAGAGGGAGTGAAAAATTTTATTGACAATCATTTCGAATTGTTTCACTGTAAATTCATTCCAGTAGTCTTGAGTCTTCAACTCCACCATCTTTTGACCATCAGTGGGTGTAGTCTGCTTGCTCTTGATCAGAGTTGCCATCTCTTTCATATTAGCTGATGATTTGAAATCATCAACTAATGCTTTCAATTTCTTATAAAAGTTCAGCACTGGATCATCGTGGAGAAAAGTTTCAATGAGAAACTCAAGAAGCCGAAAATTGAGAATGGAACAGTATTCGTATACTCTGTCGAATATTGCATTAACGGTCGCTTTTTCTTCAGGTAATTCCGGTAAGCCACACTTGCATTTGATCAGGCTTTGTAAGCTGTTTATGTTTACATCTGTTGTATTGTTGAAGGCCAATTTAACAATCTGAAATAAAACAGCAAATATTTCTGATAGTAGCTCATATTTGGTGCAAGTATGTCTGGAAACCATGACAGTTTCAGAGCTGTTGGGTGGGTGTGGCTGTAGTGATTGCAACTGCTCTTTAATAATGTTGTTAATTCTTTCTGCTAAACCATGCTGCTTCATTTTCTCAAGAGCAACAGCAATGGCTTTCCATGTCAATGATTTCCCTTTCTCTTCCAGACAACTATACAGCTCTATCAGACACCTCAAGGTACCCTCTGCACTGTAGTGTTGTTGTATGTGGCGTAGGTCAGCCACTGGGGCTCCAAGGAATATACCCAATGTATACCATGAGGAGACTTGAGATAGAACCTCAGCGAATTCATCAACACTAGGTGTAAGGGATAGTGACATTTTATTTGATGCTGCTTTAGCCATTGTTTAAGATCGGGCAGTCACTAATAGTAGCAAACAACAACAGAATGGATCACATGACACATGATTTATGATAACATTATTCATAGCAATAAACATGTGTATATGAATAATGGAAACTTATTCTGGTCCGATGATAGTGGATTCAGTATCCACTAAACCCATATATGTTCAGCTTGCCCTGTGTGTACATGTATTCATAATTATAATGTAGTTTTTATATAAATTATAGCTTATTCATACTGAATTGAGTTTATAGACAATACGCTCAATTTTTTAAACCATGCACACATACTGATAGTACGTACATATATGATATGGTAAGTAGCTTTAGCTAATTTTAATTTTCATGCATTTTATGAAATCTTGTTTTTGCTTGGAATGGGTGAACTAACGTTTAATTGTAACATGTTTATAGTATTGTCTTATAAAACATTACACACTCTCACCACTACAGGATTGGTTGCTTTTAAAAGTGATGAAGTTCTTCAATTAATGGAGGATGAATTTCCGTTAAAACACCAGGTATACATACATTGCAGATGGGTAAGGTTATATACATACATTAGTGGTTAAGGTATACATAAGGGTATTTTTACTAGCTGTATACATGCATGTTAAAGTAGTATACATGTACTGTATAGATCTAAGTGGCATAGAATATCTTTATGTCCTGCTTGTAAACATTCAAAGATACAGTGCATGTCCATGTATAGTTAATTGTTTTATATAAATTTAATTTTACATATCCTCTTAAGAGCGAATACATTAAAAAAAGTCCAGTATTCTATTGTCATTCATCCATTATTACAGGAGTATATTTTGAGATTGTTGCTGATATACAAGCGCAGATGGCTATCAAACGGAATATACACGACCATCAGATGATGGCAAATAGTGAGGTTTGGTACACTATAAATATGTTTTAGTCATTCATTATAACACCAGGGTTTCATATACTGAAGGCGAACATGGAATAATAAAGCACCAATGTATATTTAGAAGTTATGAAAGAATTATAACACATTAAAGTTGCTATGTATTATATTTTGGTTAAAGCACAAAGAAATGCCATTAATTCTGTTGTCACTATTTGTATGTATATACTAGTATTATGTGTATACCATGTTTTAATTTTTGCTGTGTTTAATTATATTTTACTATAATGATCTATGTGTAGGTAACCCAGGAGTGGTCTAATCCCAGTGAATTACTGGATACCATGACAAAGGAAACCATCAACTGTAATAGATTATATGCTAAAATAAGAGAAGCTAACCAAAAGGTTATTACAATGATTCATGTTGTATAGTGCAGTATGATATGTGGTGTCTCTCTCCATTTGTCATATAGAACCCAGCATAGAGATTAACTATACATGTAGTACATACAGTAGTGGTAGATATATAATTATATCTACCACTACTGTATGTACTATAGTGTGGCTAATGTGTATGTGGAATACTGTACTGTATTTGACATCTTATATTGACAGTCATTATGTAATACATGTATAGGGTAATGTATTTAGTATGGTAATGTCATGTGTGGTGGGTGTGCTAGCTGTGTTCATGTATTTGTTTATCAGCTAATATTCTATTATGTACATTAGGTCCAGGGTACTGGCCCAACGAGAAGATTAATGTCTTCGTGTCCTGTGAAGAAGGTTATCAATCGTTACCCCCAGAGGCTTTAATACCCGGACAGTATTGTGTTACAATACAGAGGACGGTTAGTATAATATAGCCCCTTACGTATTACAGTTACTTGACATGTATAAATTACATGTAATTAACCACACTATTAATAATTCAATTGAAATTCATTAACCCCTTCATATATACTACTGTATATAATGATTATTTTGACGAGAATAAAGTAATTATTATTAATTTGTCTGTTTAATTAATTACATTATTCACAATAGATCACAACCACACCCATCGACATATGGCGCATGCATGCAATTAAATAGAGATTTAGTTTTTGCTGGAGTAAATTAGATGTTTGCTTTTCAAACACTAAAGTTTCTTCCTCATCAAAAAATTATTTTTGTATAGATATCATATTTGTTCTATAATTATTATTGCAGGTTTACTGAAGAGGAGCTCAGGAAACTCCCATTATTAACAGCCGATCGATTCCATCATTAACACACATATACAAAACGACATGCAGGGAAACACACACACCCCCTTCTTCGCTCAGATTACATGTACTAACTGTTTCAGTGGTGTATATTGGCTTTGTTTTTATTTCTCAGTTTCTATATTACATGTTTCTTAATTTTTGTGTTATACACCGGCCAACACTGTGCAATATATGTCTTTCATAATAGCACATAGTCTCAACAGATACGTAAACAGATAATTAAATAAAAATTAGTGATGTGTGAGTATTCATAGAATATAATATTACTGTTAGTTATATTCAATATGATATTAAAAAAGTAAACACAGTTAATTATAATATGGCTAATCAAAATAATTATTAAAAGTCATTTATACAAAAAAAGCATAAGTAACTAATTTACATATACTTTAAACAGAATACATTATTCAAGACACATTAATGAATAGCAAACAACTGAAGAATAAGTTAATTAATCAAAATCAAAAATGATCGGATCTCTTCGACAAACTGTCATACTTGGGGAGTATCTGCCTCCATGTTCATCTACATCCTGCTGTAGCAATGGCTGAACTTCATTACTGTTTTTTTTCATATATTTAAGCCTTCCCGTCAGGATTTTGCAAACACGCCAACTAACAATTGCAGTAAACACAAGTAGAGATAATGTCGCTGATGTCATTGTTGATATTATGAAATAAGGATCAGTGATAAAGTAATGATGGAGGGAATTCACAACACAAAGAACACAGAGGTTGATATGGAAGAATTTTTCACAATAGTAATTGAGTTTTGATTGATAAAACCCGGAATGGAACATATTAAGAATTGCAATTTCTAATAGTACTATCACATAGTTGTTAATGTATTCAACTGATCCTGATGTATATGTGAATACTACAGTCACAACGATACGAAACAGAACTAGTACACCAGTCCAGTACCCATAGTTTGGGACAAATGGACCAGTATAAGCATCAATGAATGGATGAATCCGAAGGAAGACGTGTTGGAGGCAACAGCAAATTCGATAATTACTGGCTCGTTGCAGGCATTGAGAGAACAAAAGCATAAAAGTGTATACGATTACAAACATTAACACTATTGCTGCAAATCCCATCAGTAAGGAATGCCTGATACTCCAGTATTCAATACTACCATCAACACTCCATAGTAATTCAGTATGAGGACCACAGTAGAGTCTAGTAGCCATAAAGACTGCCGTAACAGTACGCAGTAACTTAGTGAATGAAATAAGAATAAGAGTGGCCAACACAGGAATAATATTGGTGGGTAAGTATTGAGAGAATTTTATTGAGTATTTGCCATAAAATATAATTAGAATAGTCACTAACCACACGTACAGAGGGAATACAAACTGAAGCCATGTCTTCCAGTATCCATCCAGTCCATTAAAGAAACATAATTCAATACCAAAATCTAAGTTAATCCACGATATGAATTGGCTAATTACTGGTATGCTACCATTGGGAAACAGCTGTGTTTCATTCAGTTTAACAATATTGGCATAAAACAATAGTCCACTAAGCATTCCAACAGATACTGTCAAATTCAGGAGTATTATGAGAAATATTAGTAATATTCCAGCAACGAAGAATGCGATCAGTAGAATGAGGAGATATTTATTGGAACATTGCTCACATCTATTGGATCCAAACATGAGACTGAGTCCGGGTTGACATTGACCACACAGTGTACCTGTCCTATTGTTACTACACTGGTAATCAGTGGTGTTGCCTAGATTGAAATATATATTGGTATGCAATGAGCAGTAGTCGAATGGACAGATGGGGGCAATAGAAATACATTGCTTTTCATTGTTGTAAGTCATCCAATTGTTACTGTTAATGCTCTTCTTGAAAGGGTTAGGAGCATGGGAAATATTACACTGTTGAATATAATCGCTAATGGTACTTTCACACTGACAATCTTTAGTTGTACTTTCTAGAAACATACCGCGTGGACACGATGATACGTTTACAATCACTTTTAAAGGAAGTGTTAGAGGAAATATCGATTGGGCAACATCTATTTCCATTGTGATTGTTGTGTTGGTTTGTGATAGTAGTGGTTTGAATGAAAAGTTTCCACATGGGTGAACAATTTTCTGGCCTTGAATAGCATTTTCCATGATCTGAACTGCTTTAATTGAAGTTGAAACATTTAAAAATCCAGGACTGAATCCCCCACAATATCCAACTGTTGTTACTGTTAACTGTACATACTGTCCCGGGTATATGGAAACAGTAATATTTCTTTTATCAGCGAGAACTTTATGTCCATCGTTACATAATAAAACACCAAATGGATCGGATGAAATAGTTTCAGGAGGGAAATGAAACAGTCCATTGGGTGATGACAGATAATAGCAGTCATGATTGAGGTACATATAATTATGTATCGCAGTGCTGCGGTAATCTTGTCTATCGTAATAGTAACATGCACTGAAGAATCCTCCGTACATATTGTTACCAGCAATAGAAGCTGAGTTGTTGTAAAAGAGAGCAGTTCTGAGACCCAGGAAGGTACACATACTACCAGTTTGCATGAATGATTGAGTTTGTGAATACAATGCTCCTCCACGCTTTGCTGTGTTATCTCTAAAAATTAAGGTTGCGTTTTGAGACAGGAGGGCATATCCAATACTGACATGAATACCACCACCATCTTGAGGTGTTGTATTATTTTCAATAACATTGTATCCACTGAACCTTAAACCACAATTATCGATAAATATCGCACTGATTTTATTGTTGAATAACGAAACATTTGTTATGTTTACAATAGTTAAATAAGAATATCCAGTGACTACAAGAGCTCCCACTTCAAAGAATAGCTGGTAGTAAGATGTGGGTGCCAGATGCTCGGAAAACTTACTAGATTGTATTGCTATATGATATTGAATTCCTGATCCTGTGGTAATACGCAATCCCATGTAATTGGCTTGGAAAACACATTGCGTCATTGTGAAGTAAACATTGAAAGAGTATTTGTTAATTAAAGTCACTGGATCTGGTACATTAACATGTAATGCACTTCCACCAATGTTACCTACTACACTACTGTTATCAACAATAACAGACACATTTCCTGTTGTGGATAAGTTGTAATACCATTGAAATTTAATAATAGAAAGGCCATCACACAAGGTTGACACTTTATTTGAGTGAAATATTGAATTTTTGATGGTTATTTTGCAATTAATGTTGCTGTTTACAAAATCTGGGCATATTTGCAGTGCTGCACCATCTTGCCCTATATTACTTAAAAACTTACTATCAGTTACATCAACTGTAATATTACTAACAGGTGGACTGATTGGTACGATACAAAGTCCACCAACTCTACCTTCACAAAGCTTCAAGCCGTGTAACATACCATTGCCTTTAAACGTATTATTGATAATGTGTATACGATTGTTTGATGACCAAAATGTGAGAACTGCTGCTCCAGCACAGTACCTAGCTGTATTATTCACGAAAGTGGAATTCTCTACGACTACAATGCTGGATGGAATATGTTTTGTAATATGTGACTGCACTTGCTTTATTTCAATTTTTAACACACCCCTATTGAGTTCCATGCCTGTTTGATAGTTTGGTATATCGGTTCTATAGTTTTCAACAAAGGTGGAATCATTCACACTTACATTAGTTAATACACTATACCCATTGACAATAATGTTAGCCCCACCAGATAAACAGCCATTAATCCCTCTGAACATACTGTTCATCACTGTAACAACTGCTGAGTGTGTATTAATAATATGACAGTGTAGTCCACCTCCGAGTTGACCATTACTTGCTATGTTACCATTAAAGACAGTATCAGTAATAGTGTAGCTCACCTTTCTTACATCAGTAGCAATGACATTCACACTGTACCACCATTGATGAGTTTCAAGAGAACAGGTGGAAATACCAAGTCCATTGTTGGTGAAATTAGAGTGAGCTATGTTGAGTGTATTGACATTGTGTATCATTAGTCCCACTCCTGTAGTGTTTCTGATGGTAAAGTATCGTAATGTTAATGAATTACAATTAGTCACAGTAAGAGGACTGTCATGAATGGTTGGACTACAGCCTTCTATTATTAGTGACCTCAGTATAATATTGGAAGTGTTCCAAAATACGAATCCGTGTGATCCATTAGTACACTGAATGATAGGAGTATCAATGGTTGATTGTCCAGTGAATGTTATATTATTAGTACCAGTGATGTTTACAGGTACTGCAGTATTACTGAGGATGTGTGTACCACTCAAAAATTTGAATTCCGTGTTTGGAACAAAATATTGTGGAATATTCTGGATATAAAATGACAACTCATGGCAATCTACTTCAGAACACTGATTGGATTGAGATGAAACCGTGTAAATATTGCAATGTCCTTGCTCTGACTTTAGTAAAATAGCCTATGATTGCAATGAAGTTATGAACTGAATATGTACTGAGTTCAATATAGTATACTGAATTACTTACTGTCAATATAAGTACTAGTATCTTCATGACATCCATTACCTCTGTCAGATTGCTATGACATTGATTGGAAAATGTATTAATTAGACAATGTTATATAGTTTCTCTTTAATTAGCCATCACACCCTATATAGTCTAGCATTCCTCTAATTAATTAATAACGCTTTCTGTCACATGGAAGATGCATGGAACATGATTTGGTAAAAGTATAAACAACTACTAGTCCACGTGTAATCAGTTCATCCAATGTATACATCACAGCTTTATATAGATGTCGGCATTTAGATCTAGTATGCTTTTTTGCAGTTTAATTATATACTGCAATGTATCATACTAGATCCATTAAACATTATATCCAACAAAGAATAATGCTGTGACTAAACTATCCATTTGCTTATTATCCGTGTTATGTGTTATTTTTGGACCAGATTTATTATTTTTTAGTGTGCATCATTTGTGATAATTTAAGTATACACAATGCATTATATAACCTAATGAAACCTTGTAAAGATAAACATAAAAGAATTGAAAGTTCTTATCTGCCACATTCTGGCTCAATACTATAATGATAACTTATCTTTGTTAGTGCTGCTTGACTATACAAACACACAGACCACATACATATTTATATCAGTAAAAACAAGTATATATAATATTATAAAAACAGTATATAATTTGACTGCGTTTGGTGTTTTCTTATGCCAAACAAGCTATCATTAGTTATTATCTGTGTTATGTGTTATTTTTGGACTAGATTTCTTATTTTTGTGCATTATACTGTGTGATCATTAAAGTGCATAATGGTACATAACCTATACAATTGTAAAGATAAACAAAGTGAATCAAAAAGATCCGTTCCTATCTGCCACATTCTAGCTTGATATAACTATTAATTCTTTGTTAGTCCTAACTAACAGACATGCAAACAGACCCCATAAGATACCCCTTCATATTGGCGTAATTCACACTCACAATTTTCTCTATATAATGATAAAACAAGCAAAATTATGACAGCATAAAGCATTAAATTCTAGACAAGTATACTTATCTGCTTTCAGTGAAATGACTGTGTGGAAGGGAGGGGGGGGGGGG
>JAYJLX010041382.1:1280-14295 GCA_036873525.1 Chalinula nematifera
ATTATTGTATTTGTTATCATTGTATTATTTGAACTTATTACATAGTTATATGTAATACTATTACTATTACATTCAGTCATTTAAATTAATTAATGACTAAAATTATAAGCATTAACAAGGGGTAGGCCTTGTGTTAATGTCAAATCCTCTGGGAGATTTAAATTGGTAATTATGATTTTATGATATTAAAGGGTTTTAAGATTCTGCCAAAAGTTAGTTGTATACATGTACATGTATGTCAGGCCTGGATTCAATTACTTTTATTGTAATTTATTACAGCCAAATAACCTATTTTCTGTAAAGATTTTTAACTGTTATATTGTTTAATTATTGTATTTGTTATCATTGTATTATTTGAACTTATTACATAGTTATATGTAATACTATTACTATTACATTCAGTGTATTACTATTACTGCATGTGTATACAACAAGGCTTGAATGGGATAAATTGACCTTTATCCCATCTCTACATTAGTCCTGAAAAGATTTGTTTCATGTATTCAATGTGTAATACAAATAGAAATGCAAGCATAGGTTCATGTACATGTAGGTTCATGAAAAGTGTATTTTGTCTGTTTGCATTGTAATTTTATTGGATGATTAATTTCTTTTATCCTATTTTCTACGTGTACATTTGTTTATATTTTTAAAGCAAATGTCATGTGTATGCGTGTGATTGCATAAATTTGGCTTGTGTTTTATTACAACAATGACTGGCATAAATGTAGATTTGCACTTTATTCCGCCGATCGAACACCTGGCAAATGGAGGTCTAAAGTCTACAGCTATAGGAATAAATCTCTTGGTCTGAATAAACATCGGGTTGTGGCAATAACTAGATGGGCATGCCCCTTCATGTTACATAGGCATTGTGTACAAAAGTGATAATAGTGGTCAAATTTGGGAAGAATTAGATACTGAAGAGACTAAATGCAGAATTTTGACAAGCACTTGTCTTAAATAAATGCCGGGCTTGGAGAGTCTCTATAAAACGGCTGGAGGTATTTAATCAATACAGTATAGTATTACAGTATTGTATGTAGTGCATGTGAATATTGTATTGTGTGCTGTTATTATAAAGTTTTAATAACAACATGGAGGGCGTTGCATTTATGTTGTTTATATTATCTGAGATAGACAGAATATAAGTAAGGTTTCGGTAGCTTTTTGTGTACAATATTCCTATTATGTGGGTAGTTTTGTGGGTGTATGATGCGGATTATTTTGCTGCTTTGTTTGGCTGCTCATTTGAATACGCTCTCTGTTTCAGTGTATGGATTGGCATTTAATCTTTTTGATGTTAAAGGAGCTCATGTTGTTGCGATTGGTTTAGGTATTTGCTATTTCTTCTATCCATTGTGTGGATGGTTAACTGAAGTTTATTCTAATAACTTCAAACTTATCAAATGGTCTTTCATTCCTTTGTTATTGAGTACTGTAGGTATAGTTGGTGGTGGTCTTGTGGAAGTCTACCATGATAACCTACATGTACATAAAGAAAGTACTGTATTTTTGATTGCTTCATTAATGGCGATTCTTATTCCTGGTCTAATAGGGCTGAGTATGTTTGAGGCTAATGCTATTCAGTTTGGTATGGATCAGATGATGGATGCCTCTTCAGAACAGCTTAGTTCATTCATACACTGGTATTTCTGGTGTACCCATGTTTGCCCATTAGTGATATTTTATCTGTTTGCTGGTATAACCATGTCTGTATCTTTAACCGATCCAAGACACATAATCCTTGTTACTCATAAACGTCGACCATATAATATAACAATTGGTCTTACAGTTATAGTTATTGCAGTCTTCCAGATACTTGTGATCATTGGTAGTTTACTTATTGTGCAGTCAAGACGATTCCTTCCTGTTGAACCAATGTTCAGAAACTCTATGAAACTACTGTACCAAACTCTGAAATATTCATATCATCATAAATATCCTGTGCGATGTAGTGCTTTATCATACTGGGAGAATGACACACCTTCTCGTATTGATTTGGGTAAAGACAAATATGGTGGACCATTCACATACGAACAAGTAGAGGATGTTAAGACATTCTTCAGACTATTGTTATTAATGGCATCATTGTTTGGCTTCTTCTTACTGGGTGATGGAATTTCTTTATCTCGGTACTTATTAAAACACAATGGCTGTCCACCTGCAATTTCATTTTTTATAGCATACCTAAATCCACAACACCTTTCCCTGTTAACAGTGTTGATAGGTATTCCATTATTTCGTTGTTCAAGGAGAATTCTCCTGCGTTATATTCCTAATTTACTATCTCGACTATGGATTGGACTGTATGTAGCTTTAATTGCAGTGGCATTACAGACATTACTGAGTTTATTGATCAATGACACTACAAATACCTTCAGCTATGAATTGGAGCGTAATTTTGTTCCTCATGGCTCATTGATGTTAAAGTGTGTTTTAGTTTATTCGAAATATGTTTTCAACTCCAATTGTACGGCAACTATATGCCTCAACCTTGTGAATCCTGATAATACTGTTTATGTTTTTATTGCTCCTCTCATTCTGTATGGGGTGTCATATCTACTGGTATTCATGACAATGCTAGAGTTTATCTGTGCTCAAGCTCCTAATTCAATGAAGGGTCTACTAATAGGATTATGGTACTCCATGTTATCAATCAAGTTTTTTGTTATCTATAATCTAGATATCTGTCTACTGGATTCTTTGTCATGGTACATGTACAACTTAGCTAAAGGTGTTGGGATCTTTACATCGATTATCCTCTTCTCGTTTGCACGTAAATGCTATCACTATCGAGAAAAAAACGAGGTAGTAAATTACCAGAATATAATAGAGGAACAATACGAGAGAGAGCTGCTTCTGAATGAAAGTAACAGTGAAGTTTCTAATGCTTCAACTTTCTCAACTTGATGTTTTTTTTGTCTTAATGATGTTTTCTTTACTAATGCTGATTATTTTAATATTTTTAATAGTAAGTTGGTTGTTTTACTTTTTAAATGTACTGTATCTGTTTTGTTCCAAATTTCAGAAACACATTATGTTTGTTTAATGCCTTATACAATACCATTAAACTCTTTTCACTGTTTGTATAGCTAAGATACTGCAAGATTTTTTTTTGGCTAGCAACAACACATTTTGTCATAGTTAGTTCATTGTTTTACTATTTCTTTTTTTTAATCTTAAACTTCAGAAGCACATCATGTTTGTTTAATGCCTTCTACAACACCATTAAACTCTTTTCACTGTTTATATAGTTGAGCTATTGCATGATTTTTTTTTTGCTTAGCAGTAGAACACTTGTGGTGTGTTAAATTGTATTTGTCGAAATAATTTTTATTACTGGTAACAAATGGGGTTATTGACTACATGTAAATGTGTACGTGTACATAGTATTTAGTAGTATGTACATGTGCATATATAGTATCCTTTCATATAGAAAAGTTGGCTTTGCATACATGTATATCTACATGTATTTCATATTCTTTATATACTTGTTGATTAATCAATGTGGTATACTTATTATTGTTCATTATAATGTTTACATGTACATGCATGTGTTTAAAACATTTTCTGTTCTGGAACATTCTATACCCTTGCTTGTATGTATTAAAATGTGGTTTTGTACACTGTATAGCAGGTTAAGTTCGTGACCAAAAACATTCGCGAAGCAATGCTGTTTTACAAAGTTTAAGTTTCACGAATATACATGTACATGGCCATGCCCTCACTGCGAACGTGCGCGTTTAACGTTTGCACTGCCACGCTCTATGTGTCATGATCGATATCAATTGTGAACAACACGAACAAAGACAAAGTTGGCTGTGTATTGTTGCTTCGAGATGAGAGACCCTGTACTTCCTACCGTATAGCCAGTAATATTCACCGGTTTAAAAAATCATGGTTGGCCTCAAAAATCAACTATTTTTCATCTTTGTTTACTTATTATTCAATAGCTGCTACTGATCAATAAACGCCTGAGTGCATGTTAGTTTACATAAGTGAAGCCTTGTAATCCAGCCCATACCCTTAACAAACAATAATAGTGTTAAGTAGTAACAATAAGCCATTTTAACTGCGAAATTAAGTGAAATTTAATTTCACTTTAAAATTACCAGTTATACGGTAATCCAAACAATGCTCTTTCTAAAACTATTCCCTCAGTATCAAAATAGCTTGATCAATGGATTCATAATACCTTTGATTGAGTTGGATAGCGATGAAGGAAGTGTTTCGAAGAAACGTGGTAGCTACCAAAAATTTACGGGAAAAGAAAAGGCGGTGATAGCTACAAGTAAAGGTACTCTCAGCAACCATGACTATATCTGAAGTTTCGATGAATTAATAGTCCCATCCCATCACATGTATGACAGATGCATGGTAACACGGGTTTAGAGAATGAATTTTAATGACCCAGGAATTTATTTAATTCTAAGCAAAACTATCACAAACCACGCAATTTTTGAACCAATGGAAATTATGATGTGTACAGCATGGTACGTTGTAAATGTACATGTCACCTTTTTTAAAAAATAGCTAGTTTAGACTAGATGTGCTGCCGACTTCATTTCAAGCATTTTAAAAGTTTGACAGAGTTTACTATGTGTTTGCCTACAATGTTTATGCCAAATATTTGTAAAACTACACCTTTCTTTGTTTAGTAGTATAGTTGTTTGTTTACTATACACTTTTCTTCCAATCTCAGCTTCTTTACACGCCTGTCCAAAGAAGCTGGCATAGAATTTCCAAACGTTCGGGGATAAGTTGGAAGTTTCATGTTTGATGGCATTTAATGGACAAGTTGAAAAACCTCTTGCTGGGTGGCGTTTAGCTTGCTAACAGGAAATGCTTTGAACTTCCCCTATCTAGCAAGTGTACATACATGTAGGATCATAATTTTTTTTCTACCTAGTAAAGCCAATTTTTTTTGCCTGCTGGGACATTTATCATTCGTATATGTAACTTTAGCCTTTCAATAACACTGTAGGGCTGTTGTACCCCTTTCCTTTCAATGCAGTACACTACCACGCTTCATCCTTTGGAGTTGCACCCTTCTTTTGACCAAATGAATACGTACTTTTGCAGAGCACTCCAACAAGCATTGACCTGGATTGTTACAACCACTGCGCAATCCAATGTATTTAAAAGGGTTTAGAAAGACGATTCCCCTGTTGAACCTCCTACGTATTCCAGGTATGATTTGTGGTGATGACTTAACCCCAAGCCTTGACCGTATCCCTTGGACTGGCCTGATTGAAGAAGGTTGAGGTGGAACGATGGATTGCTGTTGGGTTTTGAGGAGACCAATGACTGGATAGCGGAGTCAAAAGACGGCAGGGCACAATATATAACTCTGTGGTTTAAAGCAAACTTTCCTGTATTCGCTGGATCAGTCCAGTACTACATGTATGTAGTAGCCGTTAACAAGGGTTGATCTCCTCCTATTTAAAACAGCTGCCTGTGAGCAGAAAGCAGTATGTATTAATAACTAACTCTATTATGTGATCATACAGTCCACCACTAAGCAGCTCAACCCTTTATTGGAAAGGAAGGAAATCAGCTAGTGGTACTTGTAAATGTAGAAGAAGAGAGGGTAACTACAAAAGCACAAGTTTCCATTCTTCAGTACAGGAACGCAAGTTTGAGTATTACGCACAAACGCATTCAGGAGGGTTGATCTCTCATTTAAAGCAGCCGCTTGTAGTCAAAGAGCAGTATGTCCAAATGAGCAACTCTATGTGATTATTGATTATACAGTCCACCACTAAGCAACTCCTCCCTACACTGGAAGGGAGTGTGAGTTTGAGTATTATGCACCAAAGTATGAAAACATGGGCAGTTATAGGGATACACAAAGCACAGTAGTTTGATTAAGAATATGTATTCATGCAAAGTATCTTCCCCTTTGAATAATAGTAATTTACAGTTGGGGGAGACCCATTGTCTACCTACCAATGTCACCTTAATGAGGAATACCCTCATTATTTATTCATTTTATTTTATTCTTGTGTCACATGAAAAGTATTCATGTGTTTCAATCAAATGGTGTACATGTGCTGTACAGGTTATAAAGGCTTTAGTGAAGTTGGTATACACAATAATGCTCATATTCCCATTCATGCTTATGAAAGGAACTGTTGATGGTCAGGAAATGAGCTATATCAGCTGAGGCGTATTCACTATCAGGCTTCTCTTCATCTAATCGGATTTTTAACTGAAAATAATTGAGCTATCCCATCTTTATCGGAAGATGAAAGGTTAATCCCGATGACTCATTTTAATTCACGAATAACTTAAGTTATGTGGTTTTTCAGTTTGACATTAGGATAATCAGATTTAAAGTTGTGTCAGTGATCTTGCTTAATTTGTCCCTCCATGCCCTTCCATGTGGTCATGATCTGTCCAAACAATCTGTGGTACCTGAGTCGGCTTCCTCATCTGGGTAGTGGTTTTGAAATGGCCCATACGTGTAGTTAATCTACAGTGTATAATAATTAGGCTGTAGCATGTGGTGGTATACCATTGTTAATGTGTGCTTCTTCTCACAATAATGAGGTATAGCGTCCTTAGTAACACCATACCAGAAGGCAACATTTTGTATCCATCGAAGCAAATTGTCCACTGATTTGTCATACTTTCTTCCTATAGTGACATTGTATTACTACTTACACACTAATTTGTTTAAATGAGTGGTAAAATTTATATTTCTTTGTTGTTTTACTTTCATCTAGTATTACTGCCACCCGTTTGTTGGGATAAGGATTGCCCATTTGATATACGCCTATAATTCTTGTTGGAACTTGCAGTTTTTATGCTGTAACATGTGGTTGTACGCATACTTAATCCACTTTTTGTCATAGCAATGTGTATGGCATCCTTGGTAAAACCATACTGGAAGGCGATACCATCTAAGCAAATTGTCCACTGATTCATTATAGCAACACTTGAGATGGTAAAATTATTTTCAGCAGCCATGACTAAATTTGAAATCTCGACAAATGAGTCCCGCCTTATCACATGTATAGCTTACATGTATATTCATACTTAAAACTGCTCACAAATCAATTAACCAACCTGAAGACTTCCAGTTTACGTACATTGCTGAGCATCAGTTTTGTGTATTTAATCCTCTGAACAGCCAGATTCTTAACTGTGATATCGTTGAACTCCGACAAAATAGCCCTGGCCATACTATTTTCCAAATTTACAGTGGAATCAAACTAGATGTGTACAAAAAAGAAACAAGCTTAATCTCTCACATTTAATTTTTTTTTGTATATATACTGTTGCTGTCTAACGATTGTGTAGGGAACGATGCATGTGTTGCCGATTATGTCTAAATCTAATCCAGAAGGAAGAGTTTTATGAATCGTAAGCCTACCAGATAGAGAGCGCAGCTAAGAAGAGCACCTGAACCCATAGGAGAACTTAAGGTTAATGCTGATGAAAAAAAATAAAGCAACTGCATACCTTTTTGGCAGTGCAAGTGTGACTGAATTTTAATGAGTACTATAGTCAGTTTTTTCTGGCTTGTAGGTCAATATGAATTGGTTGGGTAGTCTCCCACAATGTTCTGCACTGTAGTCAGAATATTATATAAAATGCAATTAAGCTATATGTAAATTTTATCTTGAGAGTAAATGAGGAAACACAAAAATCCACCCAAAATCATCAAGGATAATAAGAGGGAGCATACTTATGTTTACGGTACATGTGTTATTTAATATTATAATATTAATGTGTGTTCATATGGTTAACATCAAAAAAAAGTTTAGGGTGATAGCTTCTATTTAGGAAAATACGATATATCCAGTTAATTTTGTTCATTTATATTTTGAGAGAGAAGATTTCGATTTGGAACATTCACATGAAACCTGAAGTTCTCTCAAATAACTATCCCATACAAAAATGACAAGGTTGTTTTACTTGCCAGTACCTTGCAATGATCTTGTATACAAGGTTGTACACATGCTTGTTTCACATGGTTGTCACAAGGTTGTAACAGCTTTGCATCTGGGACTGTTAACAGACTTCAACAAGCTTGTTTGCACATACATGTAAATGTAGTCAACAGCCTTGTCACATGCACTGATTTTGAAAATTAGTTTTAGAAAGTATTAATTTAATTATTAAAGTAATAAAAAATATCACAAAAGACAGTTATTATAATTATGACAAATCAACCTGAGTGGGAAAAAAAATTATAGTAATTATACAACCTAATAATAATGGCAATTAGTTATTTGAGTATATAGGAAAAAATTATAGTATGAATACAGCCTAATAATAATGACGATTTATGACTCATAACGTCATAAGGGGGAAAAGCACATAGTCCAAGTATACAGCCAAGTATGATACAATCCAGTATTATGATACCAAAAAAAAAACAATTAAGTATGTTGTACATAATTTTACATACGTACCGGCATAGCTCACATATTTGGAAGTTTCTTTCGCCAGTAATTTGCACACTTGTCATTGATGGCGTCCACCAATAAGCTTATTCTGGCTGAACAAGAAGAAATGTTCGGGATTGTTGGTGAAGCTGGGTGGGAGATGGAGACTTTAGGGAACTTTTTGCACCCTGTTGGTATTGATCGAAGGCATGAAGTGCGCTGTCACTCGCCCTATGGTCCACCTGTAGGCAAAGGGAGCAGAATGTTCCACTAGTATGATACAATTCAGTATTATGATACCAAAAAAAGAGCAATCAAGTATGTTCATTTGTACCGGCATGGCTCACATCTGCTTTTGGAAGTTACTTTCACCAGTAATTTGCACACTTATCATTGATGGCGTCCACTAATAAGCTTATATCTCGCTGGTTGCTGGAACAAGAAGAAATGTTCGGGATTGTTGGTGAAGCTGGGTGGGAGATGGAGACTTAAGGAAACTTTTTGCACCCTGTTGGTATTGATTGAAGGCATGAAGTGCACAGTCACTCGCCCTATGGGCCACCTGTAGGCAAAGGGAGCAGAATGTTCCACTAATACGATACAATTCTGTATTGTGATACCAAAAAAAAAAACAATCAAGTATGTTGTGCATATACATACATACCGGCATGGCTCACATCTGCTTATTTATTTGGAAGTTACTTTCACTGGTAATTTGCACACTTATCATTGATGGCATCCACTAATAAGCACAGAGGTGTAGACTTAAAGGTATTAAACTGATGCACTAAACACCATTTACCTGTGGTTAATTGTTAGCCCTAATAAAAATACAGCTTCCTTTGCCAGCTTGGTTTCTTCTGGTAGGTAATGTTTGATCCTTCTGCTCACCATTAATATACATTTGTATTTAATGCAATTGTAGAAAGCAACGTAATAATTAGTATTATTAATTGAGATTGATGTGACAATAGGAGAACATATCAGTGTTCTGCCCACGGTGATTGGGGGTGGTCGGCTCTAATCACCTAAAAATCAAATTACCACCTTCGGAGCTTCTCTACCACTTGTATTGCTATACAAAAGCACTTAAAATGCCCATTTAATGGTTCAAATTCAACCACCTCAGATGCATGCTGGGCAGAACACTGACATATGCAAGTAATTGCAGTGGTCCAAGTATGGGAGAAACCAGATGTAACTGGAAATAATCAGGGAGATTTCAGTTCTCAAAAACACATTGCTCACAAGATGATATGACTGAATGATTTCTCATTCACTTCAATTCTCATTACTATCCTCCTCCTCGCTGTCTTCATTCCCTGGTCCAGTATTGACCATTTTATAGGTACTGCTTGGAACTCAATTTATGCTACTATGAGTTGCCGGCATAGGATTTACAGACCAGCATAGGCAGTTATCCAATGCCTTTTATTGAGCTGCCTGCATGTACACAAACACTTCCTAATGAACAACAACTAAGCTACTCACTCAGTGAGGGGGTAGGATTTGTACTAGTTGTGGAGGTGGTGGGCACACTGGCCAGAGCCCATGTGACCTGAGTTTTGACTGCACTCTTAATTGTAGCCAGTAGAGCTTTTATAGAGACATGGGAGTGCCAACAACCCTGCTAGTAGAGGTAGACAAAGCCTATGAGGCACTAGAATTTGATTCAGAGTGGTAAGGGAGAGATGAGCAGGCACTAGTAGCTGCAGGAGAGGTATCCATAACCCGAACTGAGCTAGAAGAATACATGGACTTGCTAGGCAACACTGAGATATAACCAATTCAGCGTCACTGAACAACAAATACAATGACAGGTATACTAGACCTAACACTGGAATCAGTGGATGAATTGGACGGAGCACAGAATCAGTGGACGAATCGGATAGGGTGGAGCACAGAATTGAAAGCGTTTTGCATATCTGCTTATGAGTATTAAAGGAGTTAATTAGTGAATCTAGGGGTATAGCTAGTTGCTGGGTTGTTGATCTTTGCTGAAGGAACCCAAAATGTGCAGCAGATATCATTGGGGCTAGTTTGTTTATAGTAGCATTCTTCCCCTCAACACAAACCTTATTGTTGAATTTTGTTAAGCTTAATGCTTGCTTGTATGTTTGGTTAATAAGGTGTAGTAAGTAATGGGACTTAGGAGTAATCTTTCCTGGGATACAATTTGGCCAAATACTCTTCAATTAACATTTTAAATATCAATAAGGAGCTTTTTTTTAATTGACTCAGCTGTTGCTGTTGTGATAATTGGAAGAAGATTGATGTACCATCTCCAGTGTTCATCTTCTGTAGGGACGAATTCTCCAATTCTAAAGGGTAGCACTCTTCCTAAAAGCCACATTTGAGATGCTAAAAAAATAGTTTACATGTAACTATTGCTTAATTGTAGTTACATATATCAGTCATTACCTGATTGGCCTAATTTATCCCCGTTTCCAGTTAGTTTCTCCCTGTCTAAAGCACGAGGCTTGTTGAGTTTATCTTTTTTGCTGAAATTTAGTTGACTTAATGCTCTATTGAATTAGTTCAAATTGAAGAATTTATTGTTTATGCAATAGTTAAGGAGTAATTTAACGTGTTTTTGAAGCACGCCTTCAAATATGACATGCATTATGTCATGTGGTAAGCACACACAAAGATTAAAATATGGAATTTCATCAACTATACTCTACCTATTCACTCCAAACTGTACTGAGTAAGTATCCTCTGATCCTTCCACATTTAACATAGCTGTGTGCATATGGTTTTTTTTTAGGGTTGTGAAACAAAGTTGGGAGCAGGATAACTAAAAGAAAAGAAATATATACAGGTGGTTTGTTGCTATCCATATAAATAAACAGCCATTATTCTGAAGTAACCTTTTCAGTTAGCTCCTGGTTTTTTTATCATGCAAGACCTACAACATCTGTAAGCTCCCCCAACTCCTTCCTTAAAACCCCCAACCAATCCTGCTGCTGGAGTGTCTGTTTGGAAGGCCACTACAAATCCTTTGTATTGGTACATTTTGTCGCACACTTTGTTCTGCATATGCTGTTCCTCAAATAAAATATAGGAAAAAAGTACATGTATAGCTATTGTTATGAAATACAAACAAAATACATGTATATATTAATACATGCTCCGAGCTGGTAACCCCTTTGAAGTTTTTCTGGGCTGGTTCCGAACCTCCAGTGATATCACAATGCATTCTGTACTAGTACAAAACTATTATGCCATGAGCTTAAGGGAACCACCCCTGTGTGTATCACGGGAACATAAAAACAAGAAAGCTGCATACCAAGGCTTCTGTAAGGGGTGTACCGGAAAAAACCTTGGGGGTTATCTTCTTACATGTGCCTCTGAAGTTCACCTATGTTAACACTGAGATAATCAGAGTCAAGTTGTTACAGAATAGTGTTCATTCTGAGCAAGGGATTATACTAGTCAGCTTAATTTGCTATGTAAGCCGAGCACAATGAGGCTATATCTAATATGGATGCTTCGCGAAGGCTCGCCCCATCATTGTTATACAATCCTCTAGTTATTACCTATATTAAAATTAATATAGGTTTGTGAAAAATTAAAGTATTGCTTCTAAACCTTTAGGATATGACATATCATAAAGGAGGCAATTACGTTTACAATAGCACCAATGCAGCTGGTTGCCTCTTCTTTTCCCCTATAATTAAGTACACGTACTGGCCAAAGCGGGTTGCATTTGTGGTGAAGCACGTGAATGTGTGGTTCACGTTGTGTATCTTGACTCATCTCCTCATCATCATCAATGTCATCCTGTCAATGTATAGCAACCATAGCTTTTATGATAAAGCAACAAAAGAAATGTGTGGAATATAATACAAAATACTCTATTATAAGAGTTAATTAGTGAATCTAGTAATAAAACTAGTTGTTGAGTTATTGGTTGAAGAAACCCAAACTGTGTAGCAGATCATTGGGCCTATATAGTTTGGTATGGTATAGTATTTAAATAGTTTTTTCAAATACTTCAGAAGTACTTCAGATATTATTTTATGATTCCATTACGAAACAGTGTAATTACTGATTTCATAAATAGATGCTGCTCAACAGCTTTTTACAGCAAGTCCTTCATCAGCAAACATGGAATAAATTTTTTCAACTTTGGTCTTTAAACGAATGAACACTACTTTACATAATTTATTCCTCTTGTTATCACTTTCATTATCAACATTCACTTCAGTATTATTATCAACAAAAAAAATTCGAATTAAATCTTAGAAATATGATACAAATTTAAAAAATCCAATTTTTTGCTTTTTTGAAAAAAAGTCTGAGTTTTTTTGTAAACCCTACTTCTAGCAAGTGTGTGTGTCAATGTTTTACTGTGTACACATTCTGCACATTTTGTGTAAGCGACAACAAAATAGTATCTAAATCCCGCGGTTGTGTGCAGTAATAATGGAAATCTACCGATGACTTTTATCTGATCGCTTATAATGGAGATTTTTATATGCATTCAAGTATATTATCACAAAGAAAGAAATACTATTCAAGCAATCTGAATGTCTAATCTCCCATACAAATACACACATTACTTGCAACCTTTAGGGTTGGGCACCAGGTGCTAACCAGTACCAAAACAAAAT
>JAYJLX010041393.1:0-14291 GCA_036873525.1 Chalinula nematifera
CCCATTTACTGAATAACTCTGGGCCCTTTACCAGAAAACGAATTTATAACTACTTCCATAAATTAAAACTTAGTGTAACAATTGTAATACCTTTACTGAGAGGAAATTGAGTCCACTTTCAGTAGCTAAAGCACGTGCAATCATAGTCTTACTACACCCAGGAGGGCCATACAGTAACACGCCCCCTGGGGGCTCCACGCCCAGCCTTGAGAATGCCTGTAATGAAAAGTATAAAAGACTTGAATTATTTTTTAGTGGTAAAAAAAAAATAAAATTGTCAAAACCTCGGGGTATTTTAGAGGCCATTCCACTGATTCTTTCAGCTTCGTTTTGACACCTTCCTCACCTCCAATATCAGTCCAGTATACCTACAACATTAGTAGTATATTAACATAACTGTACACTAAAGTATTAACATAAAGTGTCAAAGGGGTATTTTGTGAATGTAAAAGTTGTTTCAGAACTATAACCCACAGACCACAATAAAGTACACAGTAAACAACCTGTCATTTCCTCTTGTATTAAAGTATATATGCTTCAACATACTAATGGTATTCTATTTGTGCATACTTTAGGCACTTCAACTGTGATTTCTCTGATAGCACTTGGTTTAACAACAGCCTGTCCCTTTTGAAGGTCTACCATTTCTACAAACACCCTTTGATCTGGGGGATTTCCCACTGGGAGGGAACAACGTCCTTCCTCTGTTTCCTGGAAGTCATGTGACCCATAGTCAGGTGACCTGTTGCCATACAGCCGCCTGAATGCCGTGTACTGTGCCTCGCGACACACTGCCTGCAAAACAATAACAAATACCAATACTGTTTGACACTATGTAATGACAGTGTACATTAACAAAAATTTGTTGTTTTGTGTGGAAGGCAAATTATACAGGGAAACTTTCCATCCCTGATATTCTCATACAAGAAATTCTCATTAAGTCAATTCTGTACACAAAATGTTAACACATGATCATTCGCTACCCATATAGAAATCAATTATTGTAAAGCATAAAAAATGTATGGTCACAAACAAAAGTGCATAAAACTCTCAATACCTTCAGATCTCTGCCTGTGTATCCGTGAGCTGAGGATGACATCATTGTTATTTCTGCTTCCGTTAATTTATGGGGGATGTCCCTCAATAACACTGTCATTATCTCTCGTCTATCTACACTGCTAGGGGCGGAGACTTCTATTTCAAGGTCTAATCTACCCTGTTGCCTGAGTACACCACTGATGGCTTCGATTTGATTGGTCGTTGCTATGACAACCACATGACAACTGCATGTACCACTGTTCACGAAATCCAGTAATTTAACGAGGGTTCTTAATTGAGCAGACTCATTAACGAGGTAATGAATATCGTTAATAATAATGACACGAGACTGGTTGCCATCAGAGAACTGTACAAGTTCAAGTAGAGTATCCAGAGCCTTGCAATGTTCATCCAATAGTTCATATGCATCAAACACATCTATGACACAGTGTGACGCTGCCTGACCTGCTATAGCTGAGGCTAACAGGGATTTTCCTGTTCCCGAGGGTCCATAGAGTATCACACCATGAGGGAACTGAACACACGAGGTAGTGATCACATCAGGCTTACACAGTGGAGTCAAAATCAGGTCTTGCATCAGCTGTAACTGTTCCTTTAACCCGCCGATATCAGATAAACAGGGTAGAGTGGCTCGTGGTAATGGGTTGGCTGTGTCTATAAAGGTCAGTTTAGTACTACCAGAAATTTTGCCAATAAACAAGGTAACACTAGTAGCAGCTGTACTAATGTCACCATTGCTGACTGAGGGATTGGATTTAGGTCTGTTGGGAGTAGAGTGGTACATACTGTCTTTAATGGGTGTGTCCTGTGAGGGTGTGTCACTTATGTCAAGGTGCTGAAAGTTTTCCGATAAAGATCCGTTGCAGGTTACAAAGGAACTGGAAGTGACGTCAAACGAAGAATTAGCAGTATTGTTGGTGGAGAAAGAGTCGACAGTGAAGTAATACTGTTTCCCATGGTAACAAACACTTAACACCGACCCTTCCAATATAAACATTCCATCTGGGTAATTAGAATTACGGGTAATTAATAAATCCTATTAATATTAAAGTTAAACTTACCATTTTTAATTAGCAAGTAGCTTTGAAACAGTTTGTCCGAGACAATTGAGCCACTCCCACTACATACAATAACAAGGCCATGCCCATTAAATTAAACTTATATTATAATAATATTGCATTTTATTAACCTATGTTTAAGTGTGACTGATGTTGCCATGGGAACAGAACTGGCTTCAACAGGTAACGAACGTATACACACTAAGTCACACCCCTCGTTAGCAAGAGAGCATAGAACAGCACCAGAACAACCTACGGCTAGTAGAATAATAATAATAATATACAAATAATAATTATTATAAACAAACAATCGTTATACAGCTCTATACTTCAAGAGAAATAATTAAGACATTAGAATATGAACTTCAACACCTTAAAAACATTAATTTTAATAAAAATCCCTCTAAAATGCATAAAACTGTAAGTGGTTAAGTTATGGGATATATCTATAGACACGTTCAATGTTGAAAAGGTGTGCAGTTTATTTCAAAGGAGACACTATTTTGTATATATACTTACATACCATCCAGTTCTATCCCTTGTGATGGCCATGCTTTTCCTATAATTGATATCTAACAGTTTAAACAATTAAATAATACACATTAATTACAAATAATTATATTGTCATTAATACCTCGTTAGAGCTGTTGTTGGTAATTAAAGTGGGTGTGGCTATGGACAGTCCACACAGTGTCATCGTATCCGGATGGAGATAAATTGTGTCACTTCTTGTAGGAATACTTTCGCCATCTTCAAAAATAAAATACATCTTTATTACATATGTACGTCTAAACCAGTGCTAATACCCACCTAAAGCTACCTTGAAGGTTTTATTGATCCGTGCGTACAGACAACCACCTTTTATATAGCCCGTTTCTTTTTCAGAAGAGTCTGTCGCCTTCCATGATGGTAAGTAGTCACCATTATTCCCTTGAGAAATCCAAGCAACCTTTGAACGAACTGACGAACTTCTCTTATTCTTCTTACTGGACATTGTGAGTTACCACGTGGTTAGATTACACGTGCTAGCCACGCCTTTAATTTTCAAACAGGCGTGGTTTATCCTAAAAATGGCGAACTTTAACTCTTCATTCTTCACGTCTGTTTTTGGTAGGGACTGCTCAGAGATAGAGACAGATCCTAAAGCTGATCCTTTCGACAGGTAAATGGGTTGCCATGAAATTAAAACGTACTTATATTAGCTATATCAATAAATAGGGAAATATGTGAATCATTTAGACGATTTGAGGACAGCTTTAATGGTATATTCATCCAACCAGATGGTAAACAAGACCTATAGCTAGCTATTATTATAGCTTATTAATGTATAATTGTGCCCTCAGATGAAAGGGGCCATCCCCAGACCACACCTCCACCCTCTGATGCTCAATCACTACGAGACTCCATATTATCACGTGGTCATGAAGACAGTGGCTCCGCCCACCCTAGACCAGTGAGTCAAACACTTGCACATGTTGATAGACAGTATAACTATATTAATTAACTATTGATTAACTACAGGAATGGTCTGGAAGGAAGCGATTTAATCCTCAATTACCTGATCAAGGTATTACAGATATGACATACTATATCACATTATAGCAAGCCCTTAGAGTTATGGATGAATAAGAATTTTCAATCCAAATGGTACCCTTAAAATATAAGGGTACCGTTACTATAACCCCACCAATCTTTGATATGGTTTGGCTATGCCCTACCAAATATAGGCAGAATAAGCCCATCATTATGCGGTGAACGGTTCATATTATTAAAAGAAATAAATCAATTTCACATTTAATAAGTTTAACACTGGCTACATTACAACTCATACAGACCAAGTGGCACATAGTACTAGACGGGACGATGACTCTTAGTTGCAGGAAGAGTCCTACAGACTATCATTGTACCTGTAATTAATTCTCTATTACGATGGATATAGTATACATATCTAGTGTAGTTTGTAGTTCTATATAGTCTCTTCACATTTTGCACTCGTTATACCTACAATTCCCCCTACTACAATGATTTACTGTGTGTTATGTTTCTCATTAGATTTAGACTCTCAACTCAGGGACAATCCGGCAGCACTGGATGAGATACTGGGGAAAAATAATAGGAGGAGTCAAAATGAGCCACACCCACATTACAACTCATCCCATTCTAGCATATCGATCAGAACTGTTCGAAGACCCGATGGGGTGGGTGTGGTCTAGTATACAATAATGTATTATGCATTATAAGTTGTATTGATGTAGAGTATTGAAGAATACAAAACAGTGAGGGATTCATCGGGACGTGAAGAGGTGTGGCTATGTGTTATTAACTATAATCACTAGTTAATTAAGTGTTATTTAATTAGACCACAGTAACTCGTACGGGACCAGATGGGACGGTAATGAGGGATGACCCTTCATTACCCTATGATAATAATGGTGGACGACTCGGAAGGCTGTATAGCTGGTTATGGTCGAAATGAATTAAATCAATATATAACTATTCATTCTGTATTATAATAGTGTTGTACTGTTATTCATCTATTAGTAATTAGATAATTAGCTAGAAGGACTATACTGCTAAATTCAGTTGTATTATTTGCCTCTAGCAGCAACAACTTCTTAACAATAATACTATAACAGATAATCTAGCCAACGATAATCGTCTTTATGATGACGAGTAAGAAATGTTAGGTTAAGGTCAAACAATATTATAATATAATACAAATGAGAAATACGATCTAGTTAATTGTAATACGAGGTTGTGATCACAAGTTGGAAAAAAAAACAGTGTACAATACTACAAACCAGTGTATAAATATAAATCTATAACCTATAGACCTATGTATTGCTTTTACGCTAAAGTTCCATTTTTTAAAATTATAAAATGGTAGAAATATACATGAAACCACCCTATATGAGTGATTATTCATGTGTCAGCAATAAATTAATTTTCCGTATTTATAAAAAAATTAAAAAACCGGAAAAAAAATTTTAAATTTAAAAGATTAAACATCAGAGGTGAGTTTGTACGATTATGAGGAATAAAAGACTGAATTCAGTTAGAAAACAAACGGGTATAATAAAAAACAGCAAACCAGTATAGGAAGTATGTAGATAATGCGATTGTTTGGCTGAGGTTTGGAGCTTTTTTGGTCTGAAACGGCTGATCCTTCAGGACAATTAGTAGTCCCTAAACAAAAATAAAAACCAATTAAACTAAATAATTGAAACAAAAGAGGTTAACTCCTTTGACTCACCTCCTGCAAATACTACAAGTGTGTTAATATAATTTGAATGATAATACTGAAGATGATCAATTGTTTTAACATAGTAATTTTTTAATGGCAATGTTTGCAAAAAGATTCATAATTTAGTTCCTATTTTTCCACAATCCTTGTGAAATAAAAACACAAACCTTGTGAAAAAAACTCATGGATAACAAGGTAACTTCAATCAGCTGTAAAACAATGATTGTACAATGTTGTGAAAAACAAACACACGATCTTTTTTCCCCATAAATTCTCCGTGTATTCAAACATTGCAATGATATTGCGTTTTAAAACTTAATGAAAATGTTGTATTTGAGCAAGAAACAAAAGGTAGACTTTTAACTAATAATTGTAAAATGACAGTGAAAGATTCATCGTCAGGACATGAAGAGGTGTGGGTATGTGTTATTAACTATAATCATTAGTTAATTAAGTATTATTTAATTAGACCACAGTGACTCGTATGGAGGGTAATGGGGGATGACCCTTTGTTACTGTATGATAATAACAATGGTGGATGACTCGGAAGACTATGCAGCCGGTTATGGCTGAAGTGAGCAATAAACTATTCATTCTGTATTAAATAATAGTACCATTAATGAAAGTTGGGATGAGTTTTTTTATCGATATTATTGCACTTTTAATGTTACATTTTTAAATGCATAGGTCTAATTTATTTATCTAATGTACTATAAAAATTATCAACAGTGCCGTATAATCCAGCCACTATTAACTGTAACATACCAACTGAATCTGGTACTTATAAGGGTATACAGTGGAACCCCTTAATAAAGGATACTTTATAGACAAAGAAAAGTGTCCCTTCTAGAAGTGTCAATTCTACAGAGGTGAATTAATACAAGAAATGTTATTTGGGAAAACAGATAGTGTCCTTGTCATACAGCTCATTTAATTATTATTAGCTACATTAGGTGTTAACCCTCCTTTTCATTAATACGATCAACTATCTGCTGTCTTCGGGGCACTCGTTAATTCTAGTTACTGCTCTTAATTGTTATGATTCAGACATAATTGAATGTGCCGTATCGAGTGGATATATTCGATGACTTGTACTGTATTTTATTTTTCAACCTTGTTTTATGTGCTTTGCAAAGTAAAGGTTATTACTATTATTGTATTGTATAATTTTTAGTTCCTTAAATTTTTATTATTTCAAATTTATTTCTTTATGTGATAAAAGTTATACAGTGGAATCTCTCTTAACGGACACTCCCTGTAAAGGACACCTCTGTATAAAGGACACCTATTATTTCCCCAAATGAGAGTTTCCTGTACAATACAACCTCTATGTGTAAAAGGACACCTCCATTTAATGGACGAAACGCTCTGTCCCCTAGGTGTCCACTAAACGGAGGTTCCACTGTAGTACTCTTAAAAATCAACTCGATGGACCAGACTCCCTTTTGCTCATTAGATGTGTGGGGGTCTGGGGACTGTCCACATTTTGCACTCCTAACTTATTGAAGCCTTATCAATGGGCCATTATGTAAACTGACACGGGTGTGGCTGAAAAATCTCGACGTGTAATATCTGTGCATAAACTGACACGGGTGTGGCTAATTAGAACCAAAAACACACAAAACCCTTGTACACAAGTATAAATTTACCTTCAAGTACTTGGGAGTCGCTAGCTGCATTGTTTCCTTCGTTTTCTTCTGAGCTCTGCTGTTTCTGATCGTAAAAACGAGGCGAAAGAACCAGCAGAGCTACTGTGGTAACTGCAATCAACAAGATTAACAGCAATATCTTCGACAACATATCTGAAATACTTCTGATCCTTTTTTTACCGAGGAAATCAGCTAGGAAAGCGATGACAAGTAAAGAATAGCTTTGTGCGGAGGATATCGAGAACACTTTTTTCTCTTTTTTTTTTTTCTTTTAATATTAAAATTAATTTAGTGGTTTTAGAACCGCACCGCCGCGTGGTGAACATGGTTTTAGGCACACGCACGTGCCAATGGTGCCACGTGGGCAATTTTTGATCATTTTGCCATTTTTCAAAGATGTGGAATTTATGTCTCTCCTGTTGTCTTGTATTACCTATTAACCACCACCTTATTGGTTGTTCAGCTGTATCTATCGACTCAAACTCTGATACTGTATGGGCTATCAACGAAGACCTCGTATTATTGTGTATCAACTTAAATAAAGACGGGAATAAGGTACAGTTATGCAATAAGCCTTGGCAATGACTAGTCTCGTGAACCAGACTCCTAAATTTAGGAGTCTGGTTCACGAGACTAGCAATGACCTCCATTGTATGTACGTAGGTATCAATAGTATGTGACCTCAAGGTGGCCCAGGACGTGTCCCCTGAGGACAGTATAGTTGGAATGGAGTGTCTACCAGAGACAAACACACTCGCTATAGCAACCACAAACGGAGAGCTATTGTCAGTCTCAACCATACCACCCAGTGAGGTACACCTTCTAATTAATTTGAGGAAATATGGTGTATGCTTAACGTTAAACCTTTAATTCCTTATAAGGTATATAATTTGGCTGGCCACACCCTTCATATTTTGACATGCGTACTCTTAAATAGCTGATAATCTGATCATATTTCTTTGCACTCAAAGCACAAGAAAGTAGTGTGACTAATCACACTATTTCTTGCATTTTATTCTGTGATTAAGTATTCAAATTAAATTCCTATAGTAATGCAAAAGACTATACATGCATGTGTGTGCAGCCAAAGCTTAATTTGTGTGGCCAGTTAAACTATGGTATATTCTATTGCTCTAAGGGGATTGTAGGGTGAAGAAATGGGCGTGTCCTTTAATCTGTCTTATGTACATGTCCAATAGGTTGAAGGTGTGGGTTGTGTTTCTGATGGGTTTCTGGCCATGTCCTGGAGTCCTGATCAAGATGTTGTTGTCATGGTAACGGGTAGCAATGCCCTCCTAATGATGACTCGTGAGTTCGACCCTGTAATTGAGGTACCAATTAACTCTGAAGGTTTCGGAGAAGGTAATAAATTATTACAATATTTAATGGATACTCAATATAATCATGATTATGCGTATCCTTTATAGAAAAAGTTTTGGAATTAGCTTTTTTGTAATTTTAGTTAAGGATTTAAACAATATAGTTATAGAGTTTCTTCATAAATCCTGATTTATTATTAGCTGAGCCAATAGCTGTTGGTTGGGGTAAAAAAGAGACCCAGTTCCACGGTTCACTTGGAAAGCAATCAGCTAAACAACCCATCACTAATAAGGTATACTGGGACATATAATATACTAGTAATCAATCATACAACATTTGCATAATACAGTATACATCTATCTTTGCAATGTACATTTCTTTAATTCATTGGGGCTTTATTTGTTCAAGGTGTCGCCTGCTGTTTCCTGGGATGACCACACCCCTTTAATTACATGGCGAGGGGATGGTGAATTCTTTGCCTGTAGTACTATTGATCCTGTCTCAGGTTATATTAATCATCCATTTAATTAAATTATAATTGCTATAATTATTGTTATAATTACAGGTGCTCGTATGTTCCGAGTATGGAGAAGAGATGGTGTAAAGCTGTATTCCACTAGTGAGCCTACCCAGGGGTTAGAGCGGCCTATATCATGGCGTCCCTCCGGTAATCTCATTGCTTGCTGCCAGCGGAAGCCACAGCGATATGAAGTTATATTTTATGAACCCAACGGATTACGGCACGGTGAATTCACTCTATGTAATAACGAACACACTCAATTAATGGTTATGGAGCTGCAATGGAACGCTGATTCAACTATACTGGGGGTGTGGCTTGATTCTAAAACCACACCCAAGAATACGACCAGTGAGTTTATCTCCACATACCGTATTTCTCCATTCACTTTCATTATCTTGTTTAGTTCAGCTATGGACCAGTAAAAACTACCATTGGTATTTGAAGCAAGAGTTTCGTCCCCTGCCAGACCACGACCCCTCTCGTTCCGCCATTGCTACCATGACATGGGACCCTATTGTACCCCTAAAGATGCATCTATTGACTAATGGTAATGGGGAAGTACCCTTTAATCAAATTGTTAATTAACTCATTAATTACATTATGCAGCTGGTCAGTATCTATCATATACCTGGACCCGTAGTGTGTCCACTAGTGGGTATCTGGACTCTAGTAATAATGGAGCTGTGGCTGTTATTGACGGAGGTATACAAAAGTTGACTAACATACATGTGAACATGTACTGTTTTGATATCTTCTTATTTTCATTGTTTAAAACAGGAATTGATTTTATTATGCATAATTGTATCGTAATTTAGCTTTGTTGTATTGTTTTATTCTCAGTTAATATCCTGTGGACTCCGTTCCGTCAGGTGAATGTTCCCCCTCCGATGTGTGCCCATCAGGTGACCCTACCCTCGTCTATATTAGCCACTGCATTTGCTCCGCCCCCACATTCTAATGATTTCGCTGCGTTGACATCAAGTGGGCATATTGTCTTTGTTAAATTGGAAAAGGAGGTGGATCAACTTGATAAGAAAACAAATGGATTTAGAAATATAACCACACCCCCTGTTATTCAACCAGGCACACTGAAGTATAGCTATATATAGGCTAATTAGAATTTATTTTCAATTAATTAATTGCTCATTATTTTTCAGCATTTCTCCTAAAGACTCTCACTTCAATATCCATGACATACGATGGTTGCTATGGATACAGGAAAATACATTACTGGGGATATCGTCTAGATCATGTGATCAGTCACATGACATATTTCATGATGTTGTCATTGAATATAGTATATCCAACGATACGATATCAGAGAAGTAATATAAAAATTTTGTTGTGTACTTAACTACTATATAATTTATGAATTTAATTGTAGGTGTTCAACTCCATGTGATGGTCATGTGATGTGTTGCCATGGTAACCCTAATACGGGCACTGTAGTCATAGAGTTTAGTGATGGATCGGTTTATCGTTACAAAGGTGGGTGTGGTCTTGGGACTGATTCTCGTGTTTATTCTCCTATAAGTATGGATACCAAACTTTATCCATGCAATATTGTTCTCTATAGACTCATCTATTATACCTTGGATGACTGACTCTGGGGATCATGTAACTTTTGGAGGCGTGTCATGTGACCAGATCAGTCTTGCTAAATTCAGTGACCGAGTGAGCATAATTAATGAATCAGCTATTGAATAGCTATAATATATTACTTTACTACTTTAACTTTGTATGTATGTATGTATGTATGTGTTGTGTGCTATAGGAGTGTGTAATAGGTCTCAATACAACTAGACGTCAGTTATTTGTTGATAATGTGAAGGTATGTTTCATTGCCTGTTGGACTCTTTAGTACATGTTTATGTGTTTAGTAATTATTTCTATCTATCTGTCTTTCTATTTCCCCTCAGGTATCATCATCATGTACTTCATTTGCTATTCACAATGACTTTATTCTATTAACTACTGATACTCATGTACTGAGAGTACTGTCAACCCGATCTGCTTCATCTTCACTGATAGGTGATATCCATCCCCTCCTCTCTTCCTCTTTCCCTTTTATCATTTTCCATTTCTCTCTGTCTCTCTCTCTTTCTCTAACTGTAGACCTCAACATAGATGATACCAGTGTGGGTGATGAGTCGTTGAGACGAGTGGAAAGGGGTTCCTGTATTATTACTGTCATACCCAATGACTTCAGGACCCTACTCCAGATGCCCCGGGGCAACCTCGAAACCATCTGTCCTAGGGCACTCGTATTGGCCAGGGTCAGAGAATGTCTCGATAAGTTAGTCTACCATGACTTCTTTTCTTTGATTTTATTTTGATATTTATTTAACCCCTAGTCTCATATTTAAGGAAGCGTTTCTCATTATGAGGAGGCACAGACTCAATCTGAACTTCATATGCGATCACAACTTGACCCGGTTCATTGAAAGTGCACGTCTATTTATAGAACAGATTGATGATGTCAGCTTTATTAACCTATTTTTAACTGAACTAAAGTCAGTTTAATTTATGACATCATATCGTGTCATACACATGTTTAATACATG
The DNA here is from genome assembly GCA_036873525.1 of Chalinula nematifera. NCBI lineage: Eukaryota > Metazoa > Porifera > Demospongiae > Haplosclerida > Chalinidae > Chalinula > Chalinula nematifera. The sequence continues at coordinate 11,415 of JAYJLX010041393.1, forward strand.
TACAGGTCTGAGGATGTGACTACTACTATGTATCCCACGCCATCTTGGTATGGGAATCAGTCTCCTGTCATTTCTAAGACCGGTTCCAATTCTTCCAAAGTGAATTTGATCTGTGACACTCTGAGACCAATATTCACTGAAATCAATGAAACCAAGTAAATGTAATACTATGCAATGAAATGCTCACTTGCTATGTTTCAATACAAATAGGTACTCACTGTCTATCATTACCACACACATTAAGAAGGTCCCTCAGGAACTTGAAGAAGTGCTACTAGTTATAAAGAAACTCAAAGGTATTATAATAGGGAGCAAGATACTTGCAAGTGTATAAAAGTTTTACTAACATTGTATATAGTTAAAATAACATTATAATGTGTGTTCCTCTCTCACTAGACTCCAGTCCCCAAGAATGTGCTGTGTCAGCAGATGATGCTATGAAATATACTCTTCTAATGGTGGACGTCAATGATCTTTACGATGTTGCTTTAGGAATGTATGACTTCGACCTAGTCATAATGGTGGCTCAGAGAAGTCAAAAGGTATTGTGTCTTAATTTCCTTAAAAAAAAAACATTAAGCAACCTGCTTTCTCTCTTTTTCTCTCATAGGATCCTAAAGAATATTTACCATTTCTCAATGAACTAAAGAAGCTCCCTGAAACGTATAGAAAATATCGAATAGACCATTACCTGAAAAGATATGAGAAAGCACTGCACAGCATTAGCCAATGTGGTACGTGATATTAGCCACACCCCTAAACCACACCCTCCAATTTTAATTCTATAATTCAAGGTTCTGATAAGTTTGATGAATGTCTGTCGCTAATAAAGGATCATAAACTATACAAGCAAGCATTGAAGCTCTATCAGGACAAGGAGTCACATGACCGTCATGTGATCAGCATGTTCTATGCGGACTACTTGAGAGAGAACGGGTCAAACAAGGAGGCTGCCATAAGTAAGCAAGGCACTTAATAAAATAAATTTCCCTTAAATACCAGTCTCTTGTATCCAAATGTGACATTTAAAACTATAAAAAAAAAAACTGAAATTATAGGACTGTTGGGGCTCCATGGTTTAGGGGTCTCAATGGATATAGCATAATAATTATTATCATTGACTATAATTATTTGTTGTATAGTTTATGAGGGGTGCAATGAACTTGAGTCTGCATTGGTCTGTTATGATAAGGCTGATATGTGGCGACAGGTGCTAACTGTGTCAGCGAGGATCGGCCATGATAAGGCACGAACTCATGAGATAGTCTCAAGGATCATTGGTATGTATTGTTAACCACTGATTGAACACTTTATGATATTGTTACTTGATTTATTAATAGTTAAACTGAAGTCTCGAGACTGTTATTCCGATGCTGCAAGGATACTAATAGAGTACGAGAAAGTAAGAGCAGATTTTTTTTATTTTTTTTGCTATTGATAAAGTCTTCCAATTCCACTCTTGGGTAATTTAGTTGTTATGCCAAAGTGTGCTTGTATGCCCTACCAGGAGTCCATAAAGGCCACTCCTGCATGGTCCCATATGTATGATGTTTTTAATGTAATTATGTTGTGTATTTGTTTGTACAGGATACTATGGAAGCTGTAAGAGTATTGATTGAGGGTAAAGAGTGGGCGGAGGCTATCAGATTGGTGGGTGTGGCTATTTATCTCAATAATTATTTTAATTAACTTTTTTTACTATTAAAGATTCATTTTTACAGTCATCTTGAGTTGATTGATACCTGCCTAAAACCTGGTCTACTGGATGGTACTTAAGTATCCATTTTTAATAACCATTACTAACTATTATTGATTATTTCAATAGCTTATCAGACCCAGTTGTCATCGATCGAACAGCAATCGATAACTTTTAACCGCCATGTTGATCGACTGAGAGTGGTTAGGAAAGTGAAGGCTGAGAAAGCAGCAGCAATCCTTGGTAAACCAGCTGGGTTATTAATGCATATGCTATAAACCAGATTAGTTACTGACCTCTCTTGCCTTACATTAGACGGCACGTTCGTAGCTGATGAAAGAGATGCTGACTTGTTCTCTGATCTCACAAGCGTAACTGGAATATCCTCCATTGCTTCTTCCAGACTCAGTAAAGTATCAAAGTTAGTGAGTACATGTATAGTGTTTTGATATGTATACTATATTCATATATGTGTGTGTGCATGTGGTGTTTTATTTGTTTGTTTGCAATATAGTAAAACAGCTAAGAGCCGTAAAAAGGCTGAACGCAAAAAGTATAGTCTAAAGGAAGGCAGTGCTCATGAAGACATTGCCTTGGTGGAAGCCTTGAAGCAAATAACAGAGCTCAGTAACAACCTGAAAGGTGAGTCAGAAAGCCTAATGATACTTCATACAAACGGTATCTTATCATTTTAGAGGAGATTGGTAATCTACTACTGACTTTAAGTGTCTTCCAATACGAAAGTGAAGCCAGCGAACTGCAGGAAAGTTATGCTGTCTTCGTAGACACTGTTAATAGTCATCATAAAGAAATATGGCCGCCACCTGGCAATTCTACTGGGACCACACTCAACACCTCCAATGTTAGTTGTCTGAGTCAGTTTGTCAAGCATTTAAATATGTACATCATGTTACTGTTTATAGCTGGTAACTGGTCCATCGAGTACAGTTAACGATATTGTTACTACCTTGAAGACTCAGCAAATGGCATTAACAAATCAAAGCAATGGTAAATGAAGTGTTATATCCATAACAAAGATATTGATTTATGCATTTTGTAGTTTTAGCTGCTCCGGTTTTAAGCAAAGATGAATCCTGGAAATTAAAAGTCTTATAACTTTAGTTTAGTATTAGTTTTATTTTATTTTGTTGTAAATCACTGCATTTATAATTTGTCAACTG
>JAYJLX010041404.1:0-14287 GCA_036873525.1 Chalinula nematifera
TATCTAGCACACGCCCTCGTGTATACAATATATACTCGTGTCGGCACCTTTGAAGAATAAGGCTTCTATAGTATAAAGGCAGATATCAGCACTAGTACTGAGTGGATTTGAAGTTTTCGTAAATAATTATAATTAATGAATCATATTTAATGCATGTTATTCTGACACAATGGTTTTCATATGAACTACATTATTCATGCAGGCTGGAATGTGGTCACATTGCAACACAGTACAGAGCGAGAGATTGAGCTAGTGTGTTGAGAGCAGGAAAAGTTTGCTTTGTTATGTACACTTGCTCCTCCTCCGTACTGCTGTGCTTGTCATGCAGCTCGGCTGTCACTATACCTGTAATATGGGATATTTATCACTTTACCTGGAATATATAGTATGTGCATATACAGCAGCCCTGCCAACACATGTTGGTATCGTTTTGGAGATTGTGTAGGCGGGTCTGTACAGCTGTTTACATCCGGTCGTGCAGGGATGTTTGCTTTTAGCATATCTATGCTTTTTAGTCTAGCTCAGGTAATCCGTACGTTGTAAGCAAAGAAAGATCCACACCGTTACTGCCTTATACCGGCCTATATAGTGAAACATGCCTCGTCGTGATAACGCCAAGCGAACCAGTATCAATCATATCGTAGTTACTGGATACGAGAAGAGAAAACAGCCAAACAAGCACTTTGTAAGTTCGTTAAAAAAAAAAAATTAAATAAAGAAGAAAAAAAACCCCAATAATATTGCTTATAAGTTATATATAATTATATATAAGTGCCTGATATAGCTTCTATAGGAACTATAGATGTCATTGATCTGCAAACTATGATCAAATCAATTGATCTGTTTGTTTTAAGTTTAAATGGCTCATTGATTCTACATAATCATGTTTTGCTAAATGTATTGTTTGTTTTTGTTATTTTTTTTCCCCCCCTAAAACTGAAGGTGTTTGTGATTGACATAATATGGGACAATGATGAGCGATATGAGGTCCTACGAAGATACAGCGAATTCTTCACTCTAAATGTAATGGCAGCAGACATAGTATCTGCTGACATAGTGAATGATATATTATGCATAATATTATACCTTTACTACAGGAAACATTGAAGCTAGTCTTTCCTAGTAGCAAGAATACCGACCCTAATTTAACCATACCTAAGTTACCTAGTACGTTGTAGCATTGTAAGTAATGTATCCACTGAAAATAGCTTGTTTAGCTAGCAATTATCCATTTGATAGCCATGTGTTCAGTCTCCTAATATGTTTTGTTTCAGAGAAACGTAAGTAGATATGCCAATATCAGTGTTCCATCATTAATACAAGCTATTTTTTTCACTATGATCCACTATTGAACCATGCATTGGCCTGGTTTACATCAACCGATACATTTCAGTTGTGTCTAGACCTTTGTTTGCAAGCAATGTTTTCGTGCATGGCAGCTCATGTTTAAACGTAGCGATGCTCAAATGCGACTGATTTTTTTTTTCTCTCCAGGTAGAAAGTTTTTTGGAAGGAGTCACGTAGAGAAAGTGGCAGAGGCCAGAGTGGAGTCCATTAATTCATACTGTCAGGTAATGATGCATGCCATATAGTATCAGTAGCTAGGGGTCACCAGGTCCATTACAGGAAATAACATAGCAGATAATAGAGTAGCATGTATGCAAGGGTGGCTTCTGTGTTAGCAGCAGAACCCATGCATTGATAGTGAGTAGTAATACATACTCTGATTAGCTTAAGCATTTTATACTGGCACTCTACTAGCCAGCTCTCAGTGCTTTATACTCGGATTGAAATATACCAGTTATACATAAGTACTCCAGCATCTTATTTAGCATTGAATATATGGTTCTCATGCAATCAAGCGCAGTTTCTATGAATTTTCGTTTCTCTTTGATAGAGCTTAATTCGTCTGGATCCCAAGATATCCCAAAGCAAACATGTCATGGCTTTCCTATCGCCAAAGATTGGCGACAGAACCCTCCCCAAGTAAGTTTCATATGCACACAGTTACTGACTTACCATACTCGTATTGAATAACTCATTTAATTAATAATTATTTTAATTAACTATTGAATAGATTACGGCTGCATAGACCTGCCTCCCTATACCCACAGATGAGACCAGCTGGTAATAATTACCCAATGTAATTGTATACTATAACATAATACGGTGGTTTGGTTTTGTATGCAAGGTAACACTGTATGGGAGGACTACTGCGTAGTAGCTGCCTTTCAAGGGGAGGGGCCAAACCAGATATCCGCCCAAAGTGGAGACCAAGTGCGAGTCATCAATAAGGATGGCTCAGGTAAATAGACTATTATCATAGCAGCATAAATAAAGAAAATGAAACCGAGCTATTATAAGATTGGAAACATAGCCTATGCTTCTAAATATGGAAATATGTTCTTTACTGTACTATAATAATTATGGTGTATTAATTAATTTCTCTCTCTCTCTCTCTCTCCTTCCCTTTATTTGTGTAGGATGGTGGTTCGTTGAGCGAAGGGGTAAGGTAGGATGGATACCGGAATCCTATCTAAAAAAATCAAGTGACGAAAAGATTGAGAAGGAAGATTTTAGTGATTGTGTAGGACTACTGGGTTAGTCAGTATATAGTTATTATGATAACAGCATAACAACATTGAGTATACACTGTTTACAATACAATAATACTCCCTATATACAGCATATTATACTAATAACAACAGTGTATACGTATACTATAATAAGTAATACATTAATGCACATTTATAATGCAAGGCAATAGCTATCGTGCACCCTTCATTGTAGAGATTGAGAATAAGTCTGATGCCAGTGATCTTGATAATAGCAGTAGCAGAGAGAGCAGTCCAGGACTGGAGGTTGAGGCTCAGGATTATAAGGCCATTGATTCCTTCACTGCTAATGAGCCTGGCCAGCTCTCGTTTGATGTGGATGACATTATTACTGTGTTAGACAAGATGGAGGATGGTATGTAGGAGTACTGACATGAAAGAGTAATAGCTATGGATATATATCATGCTGTAGTGCCTGTTTAGTCTATACTGTATATAGCTAGCTATCAGTGCAGTTGAGTTGGCCCTGGTTGTGTATATTGTACAGTCTAACCACAATCTAACTCCCTCTTGATTCATTGCCAAACATTCTAGAGTCTTCAGACATTGTAGTATGAATGTTATGTTACTATTTATACTTAGCTAGCATGACCCATGAAAAAAAGACAGTTAATTTGAATATTGTACTCCTTTATGATGGATATAGTTTGCTTATTATAACAACAATTATAAATAAAATATTTTTGCTTACTTCATTTACATTTTCGTAATTAATACTAGTGAAACCAGACAATAATTATACAAAAATAGGAATTTTATAGGCAAAAGCATTTACCTGGTAAAATTACATCATTGGTAATGTAATTAATTAACCCCAGGAAATTGATTTGTGCGTTTATTCGTTTGCAAGAAGTATATACAGAAAATCATTAAAAATATATATACTATTAACCACGTATGATAAATTAATAATCATATACTGTCCATTAATGTGTGTAATTCCCATAGGATGGTGGTTTGTGGCAAAGGGTAAGAACGAGGGTTGGGTGCCGTGTGGTTACCTGGAGCCATTGACTCAGGAACAGGACAATGATTCCATCAGTGAAGGTGTAAATGAAAGTATGTCTTTAAAAATGTCTTATAGTTGTATTAATATAGTGTGTATTATTTCCTTGTATATGTACATGTAAATACTAACTGCATTATATAACTAGCTAGATAGACAAGTTTGGTTGCTGGCTCATTAATACTAATAGTATCCTGTTTACTCTGCTACGAACTTTCACCACCCCATACATGTATGAAGCTAGGGTTGTACCCCTGTTAGATTTTGCTACTGGCAGTAAATGATTAAATTTTCATAATTAGCTAATTTGATTATCATGCAAATTATAAGCCAATACATTAGCAGGTTACCCATTCTGAGTAATATATATAGTAGTGTTAGTCTATAGTGAGTATAGTCTATAGTGTTCAGTGTATTAACAGGTCACATATTCCCTTTGTATATGTTACAGCTAGATCTAGTGTAGTAGTGGATTCTGGTGGCCAATATATAGCCTAATGTACTGCACTAAATTATTAGTTCTTCCTCTCTGGGTTTAGATCCAACTGAAAAATACCGCACTATGGCCTCGTACACAGCCGATGAAGAAGACGAGATATCGTTCTCTAAAGGTTCCATAGCAACTGTGGTTCACAAATCCCTGACCGGGTGGTGGATGATCAACTGCGAGGGGAAGACAGGGCTAGCACCTGCCACGTATCTAAAGATAATAGAAGAGGATGAAGTGGTGGGGAATATAGGGAACCATATACTTGTAATATATACATTTAATTACAACACATTACTTACAGTGCAAGTTTGCATTAAAAAAATTTTAGTTCTGTTTGTTTGATAACTATCAGCTACCCTTGTTAGCTCAGTTTTTATTATTTGTAATATAGTCTGTTAGTAAGGATTCTGGAGTAGACACTGATGACACAATGTCTAGTGGACCCTCCCCGTTGGCTGCCCAGAAGTCATTCAAGCAATCTCCAAGACAGTGAGTTACAGTCTGGCTAGCTGCATTAATAAATACAATATTATTACACATATCATTGCGTTACATAGACGCACTGTTCGTAAGAAACAGGACCGTAAAGGTCACAGCACTGTTGGAGCCCGTCCTTTCCAAGTCATTTCCGAAGAAGATCAAGGCGATAGCAGGAAGAACAGGAAAATGAGTGATTCTCCCATACCGAATCCAAAAAAAGATTCCTCCTCACTGCGGAAACACAGTACTCCTGAAGCCAGTCCTAAATCCGGTTCTAAATCCAGTGTTAGAAATCTTATAGCGAATACACTTAATGTGGGCGGTAATACACTCACGGTCAGTGCTAGTGGTAGTAGTGGTGGAGGAGGTGGTACTACACCACCCAGACCACGTAAAACGCTCATCAAGAGAGCGTATGACACACCAGACGATGATAAAGACAGGTCACGAAGGAATCTCTCTCCCTCGCGTAGTAATGATCGCAGTCCCAGTCCTATTCGTAGGGGACCACCCCAATCAAGTCCACAGCACTCCAGACATCAGTTTAAAGGCAGCAATGAAAAACTAAGTGAGCCACAAGAATCTACTACTCCGCCTCCCACGGCTCCACCCACAGCCTCACCTACTGTCCCATCCACAGCCCCGCCTACTGTCCCATCCACAGCCCCGCCTACTGTCCCATCCACAGCCCCGCCTACTGCCCCATCCACAGCCCCGCCTACTGCCCCGCCTACAGCCCCGCCCACAGCTCAGCAAACAGCCGACACGCTTATTAAATATATACTAGCCTCTAGTGATCTGGAATTGAAATCAGCTTTGATTAAAATAGTTTCGTCTGATCCAGAAATAGCTAAAGCATTGAAGAAATGAGACAATATCAATCGTATGTGCTACTGCTGCCAGTATACTGACCAAATACCATAATTACATTGTAATCATTAGATTTTAAAACACTCGTAACAATGTTATCTAAATCTACTATAGTTTGTTTATTTTGTTGTAGCTGTTTATAATAACTTTTCATAACTATTTGAGGGAGGCAGTAATAATCATAAAAAAATTATATGTATTTTTCTAGACAAAAAAAAATTATTTTTGTTTCTATTAAAACTAACGATTGGTTTTTAATTCATTTTTGCTGATACTGGCCATGTGAACCTCGTCCGGACCATCAGCGAATCGCAGTATCCGAGCCCAAGAAAAGAATTCTGCCAGTGGAACATCAGACGATAGCCCTTTGGCACCATGAGCCTATAATAGAATATAAATGAATAATGCTTATATTATACTGAAGGCTGTTCATGTTGAGTTGAGGATTTGCTCATTAGTATTCATTAATGTAATAATTACCATTTGTAATGCGTGAAATACTGCATAATTAATGAATCTTAGATGAATATCTAATGAGCAAATCCTCAACTCGCGCAAACAAACTTAAAGTCTGCAAACTTGTGAAGCCAACATACATACTATTACTTATATATACCTTGCTTATACATGTACCAACTGTCTGACCTGAATAGCTCTGTCTATTACAGCTTGTGCCATTCTCGGTGCCACAACCTTAATCATAGCTATGTCATTCTTAGCCACCTACACACAGAGAACCAGAATGAATGAATGGGCACATTGGAATGAGACTTTACAACATACCTTGTTCCCAACTGTGTCCATAAGATGAGCTGCCTTCAACGTAAGAAGTCTAGCTTGATCGATATCGATCCTAGACTGAGCAATGTCGGCTAATATCGTATCATACTCTACCAAGTGCCTACCAAAGGCAACCCTGTCCTTAACCTTCAATAAACAAGACACAAGCATTGATTACTACTAACATGGACACACATAGGGGAAAGATGCATAATTGCATATATATAGCCTAACACACGATATTGCATCCCATACAAGATATTGTATTCTGTAGTGATATATAATGTAATTAAGTATATGTCTAGTATAGAATAATAATATTCTTGTATTATACTCGTATATATCACCTACCCTGGTCTTCATGAGTGATAGAGATCGTTCAGCCATTCCTATTAACCGCATACAGTGGTGTATACGTCCTGGACCCAGTCTACCCTATAGTATATAATGGATTATAACGATGCATATAAGGTCAATAGAATGGACTAATTAATAATGTACAACTGAATACTGCCACCTACCGTCTCCCTCTCTGCCCCTCCCCCTTCCCCTGCTCCTCCCCTCTGCCCCCCCCCCCCGCCCCCTTAGTACCTGAGCGATTTCAAATCCTCTGCCTTCCCCTAATATTATGTTCTCTATTGGAACTCGGACATCTGTAAACACCATCTCGGCATGACCAGATGGAGAATCATCGTATCCATATACGGTGAGTGGGCGGAGCACTTCAATACCCGGGGTATCCATGGGAACCAGTACCATCGACTATGATTGGTCAAGTAAAAGGAGGTTGAAAATTATGTTATTTTGAACATCAAAGCACAAGCCAAAGTTGCAATAATGCGATAACTATTTGATAACACGAATGATGATTGTATAGTTTCATACCTGTTGTTTATGTTTGGGGGCTGTCGGATCTGTCTTTCCCATAAATATACATATCTTACAGCGTGGGTCAACACCACCCGATATCCACCACTTGTGACCGTTCAGTACATAGTGATTGCCGTCACGGACAATGGAGGACTCGATGTTAGTGGCATCAGATGAGGCTACCTGCATGGATAATAGTATGTAATTGTGGAGCATAATCATGACTGAATAGGAAAGCAATGATTAAAGTAAGGTGGAAGAGGAGAGTAGAAGAAGGGGGGGGAAGGAGGGAGGGGGGGGGGAAGGAGGGGGAGGGGAGAGTGAGGAGGTAAGATAATTACTGTACGGTTCTTACTTTAGGTTCAGTCATAGCAAAACACGACCTGATCTCACCATTCAACAGTGGAGTTAACCATTCGTCCTAATCATTGATGGGCATTAAATAGAATTATGAACTGTAATACACTGAGTATATATGAACTGTAATTACCTTTTGCCTTTCACTACCGTATCTGACCAGAACCTCCATGTTCCCTGTATCAGGAGGACTACAGTTAAATATCTATGGAGAAATAATAAGTATGAGAAAGATCTATGTAAAAGGCTTGCTAGCTACCATGCACGAGCTAGGCTAAACTATAGTCTTTCTAACCACACCCTTATTTTGGCTACAGTCATTTGAATAGACAGCTTAGGGGGAAAGAGCATGGTCTACAGTGGAGTTGCTTACTTCGGATGAGAAGATACAAGTTCCCATGATCTCTGCTAAGTGGGCGTATTCCAAATTGGTCAGTCCCTTTCCATAAGTAAGGTCAGGATCAGTCTCTACAGGTAGAAACATGTTCCACAATCCTTGGGACTGAGCCAATACCTTGAATCGGATTGATGAAAAAAGGTCTTAAATAAGTAATTCTTATGACAAATACTGAAATTATTATTTATAAAACATTGCTTTTTATTAATAATGTTGGTCATTTAATTCATTCAATTTGTTCTGTACCTTCAGTTCTTCTATAAGTGGATGTGATTTCCACCTCTCTTGAGAGGCTTTTCTATCCTGAATCAATGACTCATTTGGGTAGACATGATCTTTCATGAAGCCAAGCAGCCGATCACGAAGGCTCAGAAGCCTCGAAGGAAATGCTGACACATCATTTATTAACAGAGCTGGAGAAGAAACAAACATCAGTTCCCTGTTTTAGCATACTGCTTGAAATAAATAAACCTGTGGTTTCATTATCTGATAACGAATGGGCAGAGCTTGTTGAGTAGCTCCTCCTTCCTGATACAAACCCTCCGTAGCTGGTGGAGGACTCCTTTGCAAGAGCCATTCCCTTGTTAGCAAACCCTTCAGCGAGGAGTCCCACATCCTTAGCATTGTCAGAGCTAGCTTGATCTACAAGCAAACCGTACAATACATTTCAAACCTGAAGAGTGATTTATTTTTTCAAGACATAATGCGTATTTGGCATGTATCTCCACACGAGGTACTGCAGGAGTATCACACATACTTAGCTGAGCTCTTTTATAGACTCCTTGTAGGATTGCAGCGACACGGAAAAATGTGAAGGCTTTATAAAAGTTCCAGTTTGATATACCCGTCAGTCCTGTTTGACTGCAATACAGCGAAACCAACTCGTCCTCTGACGGAATACCCAATGCTGATAAATCACGACCTAACAAACCTTTTAATTAAAATTAATTAAACAATGCAATTAATCGATTAAACACAATAAATAAACGGGGTCATTTAATGCCTGGTACAAAATCTACAAATCCTCAGTTATAGTTATATTTAGTACCTTTAAGAGCAGGAGTGTTGGGGTCGAGGTGATATGGTAGACAGCACAAGGCAAGGTCTGACAGTGGATCGCCCAGAGTGGACAGTTCCCAGTCCAGCACTGCCAAAACATTATTATCATCACTAGAATAGATCAGATTATCTAACCTAGTGGAATATAGAATAGTCAATCCATTCATCGGTGTGTCTATCAGTGTGTCTGTTTGTCTGTTAGCATGCTACAGTACCTATAATCTCCATGTACAATAGTAGTGGTATCTGTCCCATCAGGTGCTTGAGATGGCAACCATGACATCAGGTAGTTCATGGCGGGGATGTCGTGTGTGCAGCTGGAATTATACTGCTTGGACCAGCGATCAATTTGACGTTTAACATAATTACCTTCAGAAACAGTACAGACAAAGTTTACTTAATGATATACATTGAACTGAGCAATATTATTCACCATGCTTTCCATAGTCTGATAGCCCGAACTTCTGTATATCCACTGAATGTATGGCAGCCAGTACTTTACACAATTCTTGATAAATTCCCTATACCATTGGAAAAGAAATAAAGACTAAATAGGACCCTGGATACTGTAATATTGCATCAATACCAGACCCTACGGTTTTCTGGATTCAACGAAGGTAGCGAGGGGTCTTTCAAAACACGACCCATCACAAATTTCATCAGGTAAAAAGGTGTACCAATGACCCTAGAAATGTACAGACACAGTACAGTATAACTATAAAATACTCCTCTACTCTCTTACTCTGAATCCTCACAGAGAGACAGTAGATCAGGTGTGGGCACTCCAGCCTCCTTTAGAGCCTTCATTACTCTATTGTACAAATACAATTGGAAAAGCGTATAACCTCATCAAAAATATATCAGCATACCGATATTCTCTCTCTACAGCATGGGCAGAGGGGAGGAGCTTACCCGGCTGGATTACAACATATTATTATTTTCAATAATTAGATCCATTATAATTTATAACTCAACTGGTTTCTTCCTCAGTACAAGCTTCTCTCCTCCGTATTCGATATAGTACGTAGGGTTGGATTGGCCATGTTTGAATTGTTTGATGATCATCGGTTGGTCTTGGTAGAGTCCGTGATTGTCTCGGAGATACTTTACTAGTGGATCCACTGGAATACGTAGTTTGGGATGAACTTCAGTTGTATCAGCCGGAAAACAACCTGAATGAATGAATTAATTAATTACTGAATTACTGAGTTAATCTAGAAGCTGTTATGAAAATGATCATACCTTCTTGATTGATATTCAGTAGTATCAGTAGTTGTTCAACTGCTTCATTGATATCATCATTAACCTAATGTGTATCAATACATATACCCCTTATAACCATCCCAATATCCCATTATTAATATCATCACTACCCTAATGTGTATCAATACATATACCTCTTATAACCATACCCAATATTCCATTATTAATATCATCACTACCCTAATGTGTATCAATACATATACCCCTCTATACCCAATATCCTATCAGTATAGCTGTGTACGGAAACATACTTTGATGGTTGATATTCCTAAACTTTTAGCAGCTTTCAAATTCTTCCCAATGTCATCCAAAAAGATTGCTTCATTCGGTTCAACATCTAGCTTTGCCAAAACCTCCTGGTAAACGACTGGATCAGGTTTATTAATACCTTCCACACAGGACTGATATATCTGTTACACATAATAGGTATATAAACGATAATGTGAGTGGTAGTCGTAAAACAATGAATATAATATAGCTAAATCAAAGCTACTTCTGGCATTTAATTATTCCACTCCTATCACACCCTCCACTCCAGCTCCTCTCTCCCTCCCTCCCTTTCGTCTTCTCTACTTACCAAATCAACTCCTAGGTCTTGTTCTGGTAAAACAGTTCGGCCATTATCGAATCTAAAATTGTTTGTAAGTACAGCTGTCTTTATGCCACTTTCCTTGAGTACATTAATTGCATCCATCATTCGTTGGTATGGTTTCATTCCTGCTCCATTATCCAAGCCACCAAGACATCTTGCCAGTTCCCATATCTGCTCACTGCTAACGCATACTTCATTTAACTTGGAGTATTCCTCAGCAAACGGCTCACAGAACTCTTCAAGTGTCAGCTCACCTCTCTCAAGACGACGGAATGACCCTGTACTCCCGTAATGGCTGATGGTTGTATTTACTGAACCGATATTCAATCGATGGTTCTTTTCGAATTCTGCTATCAGAGGAAATGGTGATGGTATAATAACACCTCCCAGATCAAATATGACTGCTTTGAACTGGGAGTTGGGCTTTGGCTGGTTCTTGCCTCCATTATTACTGACAAACCGTACTGGATGGTGGTGGTGGTAAACTCTCAGAGGCAAACAGGATATCTTTACAGTATTTAAGGAATTATTCTGAATGAAGAATGAATTACACAGGGATCTACCACGTGTTGAGTTAACTAGCTGCTGAAGGATGCTTGTAAGGTTCCTCTTACCAGCAAGCACAGCCATGGATGGCTGATTGACAGTAATAACTTAACCCTTTCTTTTTTTCTGTTTTAAAATTCAATGATTTTAAATCAATAACAAGCCCCACCCACTGCCTATCTTAATGTCTACTACACGTGGATGCACATGGCTTGGCTGGTAGTTGAGTTGCTAAACCTTTCCCGAGCAGAGCGTATTGGCAAGCTCAAAGTAGATGCTGACTGAAATCTATGATATATTTCTTGCTAGCTAGAATATTTAAAGTGGAAAATTTTTCATTTTAAAGGACCAGACAGACTACTACATGGATACGGATAGGCCTTTTATTTTTAACCCTTTACATTAGACTAATGTTTAACCACGCCCACTTAAACATATTCATTGTCTAATAAAAAGAACAGTGAAAAAAAACACTGACTGGTACGGAAAGAAACGATGCTAATACTTGCCTTTTTCTGTACATTGCTCCTCATATTCAGACCTATCCACTCGTATCAACGCCTTAGCAATGAATATAAGCTGGAATTTGTCTCCACTGTAAGTATTATGCTGTTATAAACTGATTACTGCCTTTAATTCCTCAGGCTCCAGGCACTCGGTATTTTACTAGTATTTATAATTGTACTGCAGGTATTCAGACATGGTGATCGATCACCTGTAATGGCTTTCCCTAACAGCGAATATCAGGAGTCGTTCTGGCCTCAGGGATTTGGTCAGCTGAGTATTGTAAGTGGTCCCATTCCAAGATCATGTTTAGTAGCCTCACTCCTATTCCTAATTCATTAAGCAGCCTCATTCCCATTCCTATTTCATTTACACACATCGTTTATACTCTATTCCCAAAGTCTCATTCCTGTTTTATTGTACAAAAGTTTAGTTCCTATTCTCTCGTACATAGATGGGGATGGAGCAAGAGTATCATCTGGGTGAGCTCTTCAGGAGTCTATACATCGATACTGGTTTCATTCTCAGGAACTACACCAGGCGTCAGGTATATATAATTAATATATATGCCCCTTTTAACCTTCTTCCCTCCCCCCGTCATTAATTATTGATTTAATAACGAATATTATTATTATTTTAATAACTATAATAGGTATATATACGTAGTACTGATTATGATCGTACCCTCATGAGTGGGGAGAGTATGCTGGCAGCCCTGTTTCCACCAGATGATGACGAGGTACGTTACCTTAATTACCCATGTATGTAGTGTACTGTGTTTGGGGGTGGTCGTATATTTATAGCAAGTTGAGAATACTTTCATTTCCAATGTTTACTGACAGTATATTCGAAGGTAAACCACCTTTATTAACTATGGGTTTAAGTATTGGAAATTTCTCTTTAAACCGACAGTAAATCCAATCAATATAAAAGCCTATGTTTTGACTAGTGTATTTCTAGTCTTTATCAGAGGGGCATACTCTAACACAAACCTATACTGTGGCTTTATGTTTTAACAGTGGGTAATTTAATTATTTAACTATGGGTTTGTTTTTTTTTTTTGTTAAATTAATTAGAAGTTCAAATCGGATCTGCCTTGGCAACCTGTTCCAGTACATACAGTACCAGCGGATTCAGATACAGTAAGAAAGATTACACATGTATATGTGTGTTTGTGTGTGTTTTGATAATGTGTCGCACACACTGTCAGTTATATTATAATGCTAATTTGTTTATATGTAAATGTATAATACTGTAAATCGAGGATATTTTTAAGTGGTAAATTTTCATTTTGGAATACTTGGATTGTTGGTTATTGCTGATGAGTGTTACAAGAGCATATTATTCTTACTTGCTTGCAGTTACTTCACGGATATGCAGTGAGCTGTCCTGAATACGACAGGCAGAGAGAATTAGACAAAACAACTGAGGAATATAAGAAACTCGAAGAAGATAACAGGGCATGTTCACTATTATAGTATACTGTTGCTGTTTTCGGGAGGTAGTATCAACGCCCTCTTTCATTCCCCTCCTCCCGCCCTCTAGGATCTGTTCGATCAATTGGAAGAATGGACAGGAACAGAGCGTTATGAGGTGGCCAACGCATGGAGTATATACGATGAACTGTTCATAGAGGTCAGCTACATGATCATTAAGGGTGGACTGAATCATAAACAAAGTTCTTAGAAACCTCTATTTTATTAATTGTTGTACGCATGCAATAATTGAAGCAGTTATGTATAATTATATCACTAAAGGATTATGAAGTATATTTATTCCTTTCCTTGCAACGCCTAGCAATCCAATAACCTTACGATGCCCTCATGGTACACGGATGACCTACTCTTCAATAGTCTTATGCCTTTACAATATTACACTATGTACCTATTCTCAAATACACCCATCAAGAAGAAGATCGTAGGAGGTTAGTCTAACACCCGTTACCATTGTTCGTGATTGAATGTTTTATAGGATTGTGGGCTAACGAAGTCATAACTAATATGAAGAACAAGGCCAGTGGCCAGGAAGACATGAAGGATCTTAAAGCCATTATTTACTCGTCCGTAAGTTTACTCCGTATGTTTGTGGGTGGGGTTTTATAAGGAATAGAAAGCTGCATATACAGATACTGCTCACTTCCTTGTAAGGAGAATTGCTTCCTGCGTAAATTATACTGTATAATGGGTTTATACATGTAATCCATCAGTTCATAGTAGCACATTATCGTAGCAACTTGATGTTATTCTATATAATTTCCTCCCACCTACAGCATGACACCACTGTCAGTATAATGTTGAGTGTATTTGACTTGTACGATGGTATGACTCCACCGTATAGCGCTGCATTTACTGTTGAACTATACTCCAAAGAAAAGTAAGCACACCTTCATTACCAAACTAACTCTGTTATCTTCCTGTACCCTCCTGCCCCTCCCCCTTTATCCAGTGAGTATTATGTC
>JAYJLX010041415.1:0-14285 GCA_036873525.1 Chalinula nematifera
TGAATGTCTTCATTATATTTCGCTTCCAATACACAGAATATCTTTATCTTTTGCTGTTCTTCAGGCTGTGGGTCCACGCTTTATTTGAAGTAATATTTGTATATGAAAGCTATTACCTAGTATTGGTGATGACAAAAAATGAGGGAGCTCTTCTTTATACATTATTCCAATTGTTTTCTATTTAAAATTGAATTTTTATCTAGACTGACAGGAAGACTGGGATATGGTAAATGACTGAGTGGTACCAATAGCTGCAAATTTGCTATACTAGCCTTTTATTTATGATAATTACATCCATGCATACAAATGAAATTAATGCCCCTATACTGAGGTATGCTTTATGGCATTGTTCGCTACAAGCCTATAGCCATCAGGATAATGAAACTGTGTGAATTATACAAGTGTCGTATCTATGATTTCAACATAAAGATGCCTTTCCATTATCCCCTCAAAAAATACATATGCCCGTTGCACCCCTCTGATTAATTGCTGCCCACACATGCACCTCGACAGGATGTTTGGGCTTCAGTTTGGGCCTAGGAGCTTTACCTGCTTTCCTGCAGCAGTACCTCTTATGGGTTTTGAGCAACATCGAGCATTTGTCGGTATATATGATGTCTTCAAACGCGTTGTGCTGTTTACTCACAGCCATGTTGTACTGCTTGATCTAGTTAGGTTGTCGGATAAGTCGGCAATACCCACTACCTTGAAACGTCCACCCTCAGTATTGAGCGGCATCTCAATGGTGTAATATAGAATAGCCCTTGCTCACCAGTAACACTTTCAATTGCTGGGTAGTTGTCTCGTCATCCTCTCGCATTTGCTGTTCCACAATTCTTCTTATCTTATTCATAACTTTTGGTCTTCCTCCCAGATTCACTCTTCCAGATCAACCCATAGACTTCGAAATGTCTCACGAACTTAAATATTCCTGGCCAAGAACATTGTAAACCTTCCTCATTAAGAAGAGAGTGTATATGGGCAGAGGCTTGACCTTGGGAATGGTAACCGACAATGTGCTGTTTTAGATAGTTTGAATACACCATGACTATGGCACTATGCTAGATAACTTGCAAGCAGGAGCTAATGAGCTATATAGCTAGCTAGGTTGTGCCAATATATTGATTAATTATTAATAATAATTAATTAATATTAAAGGCCAAGTGTGCGCTTGCAGTGTGTACAATAATGTATTTAAATCGATGAATAATTATGCTAATAATCTAATAATACACGTCATTTATAGTAAGTTTATAAGAATTATACATTATATATTATTAATATATTAGCAGACATGACCATTGTTGTAAATGGATTTCTTGACTGTCTGTTGAGAAATTCGATGAAGTTATAACAATGTAGGGTAGCTCTTTATGTAGAGAATCGAAGCAGCTTTTCGTGGAGAAATCTAGGCATATAAAGCTTGGTCGACACTTAATCCTCCAACCCCTCCTTTACCAATGCCAAATGATTACTGGGAAGCGGAAATTTTTTTTTTTTTTTAATTCATCGGTTAAATTATTTTACTGTATATTTTCATTGTATAAGTTGATTGTATACCTCGGTAATGAACATTAGTCACACTAAGCATAAACGAATCAGTTATCATAATCAAATTAATAAATGGATGCACACATTGCGTGCAACCAAATACCTGCTGGCAACACTTTACAAAAAATATTGATGAAGTCATAATCCTTAGCAAAAGAGTAGTCTACTTTAGAATCAAAGATGTACACAAAAGTGGAAGAACCTTGGGCAGAACTAAGGTAGAGCTTCAGCTGATGTTGGCTTTGTCACCGGCTGTAAGCCCCTTCTCAGATTGAAGAGTTGCCAGTCAGCATTGCCTGTATGGTACTGCTACCGCTGCCTTGGTCTTCCGATCTGGAGGAGGGGTGGGCAGTATACATTAGCTTGGTTATCAGCTGTTTGGCCACACTCCACCTTAGTCAGACGATAGATAATAGGGTAAGGGATTGGAAACTCTCCTTTTGTGGAAGTTGGTACTTCTAAATTTTTTTAAACACTGATAAGGCTGTTTGTTTATGCAGCTGCAATATTGTAGTATTGTTAATATCAGGTTATTATGCTGAATTCCTACTCTTATACATAGCGTAATTTTAGAGTTTCCAATCCCCTTTTGTAATCTAATATCTATGCTCAGACTGAACAGGGGATAAGGAGGAGGGGTTGGCAGTTAGCATTGTATCACTACCTTGGTCAAACTAACCTGCAGAGGGAGTGTACAGTATTCCTTGCTCTTGTCTCCGACTGTATGGCTCCACTCAGACTAAAAAGTAGATACGGAGTCAGGATTGCCATACCACTCGCTGCCTTGGTTAAACAAACAAGCAGATCCAGAAGAGGGGTTAATAGTACATATCGCCCTTGTTACTGGTTGTATGGCCCTGCTGCATTGGTCAGAGAGATCAGGAGCTCAGGAGTTGGCCTTGTGATGTGTTGCCACCAGTGACTTTTATTGGATGTAGTAAAATAACAGTGCTGTTGATCCTATTGATTAATATCCAATGTTGATGGAGTTATGTTACATGTTAGTGCAGTTGTGGTTCATAAAAGCTTATGGTTATTGCTTTTACATGTAGGTGCTTGCATTTGACAAAACACCGGCTAATCATTAATATGGAGGGCATGTTGAAGTTGAAAGTGTAATAGACTTAATACTGTAAAGCTGATTGATGTACTCATGGAAGATAAGCAGATTAAAGAGTTCAAGCAAACTGAGGAATCGTGAAATGAGTCTACTTTGAAGCAAATAACGATACGAATGATGGTGAAAAGTGAGCGATCCTTCTCACCTGTTGTGGATAAGATTAGATTCAACTCATTTTCAGCTGTCAAACTTCCAGATGCAGACAATTTTTTTCAGCCATTAGGGCCATGTGTTTAATAACTATTCAATGCACAAGCCGTAATTCATCTTTTTACTGCACTGGTGAGATTATTAGGTCCTCAGTTTGGCTGATCATGACAGGAGAAATAACAGCATTGAATATGTACTTCACACTAATGTCATTAGTTCATAGTAGTTCGACGGTATTGAACCAATTCAAACTACATAACTAACATTAGAGAACATGTACATTGTATTTCACACTAATGTGTCCTTGGTTCAAAGTAGTTCAACAATATCGAAGTAGATAAATTACAGCATTGAACATGTACTTCAAAGCCAAGATGATTTGAACCATCAAACGGACTTAGGTCACCATGATTTGGCACCAGATGCATCCCAATTGAGTCAAGCCACACTGCCCACCATCCAGCCCCGCCCATGAGCCAGTCCAGTCTATTGGTAATTTTCTTTACCATCCGACAAACCCTTTATTTATTTAAAAGATTGTAGCAGCTTTTTAGTGCTGAGTCAACTTACAATCCTTATAGACAGATGTCTGGTATATGGAATATTATACTAGTTGGAAGTCACTAGTGACCCCATTGGATATCATAGGGTTTAAAAGTTAAACTGAAATAACTATTTTATTTTTAAAGATAACTATGCCTATTTTATTCTTATGCTTCATACCATTCATAAGGGATGATGAATAAATCAGCCAGAAATAATAGTTACTATTGGGGAAAAGTAACTGCTTTAAAACCTTGTCACCTAGAGGACACTGTCCTCTGAGGAGGCCAGAGCAGGAAAGTGGGAGGCCCACATATACGTAGCTGCTTTGTTTTTAGCTAAAATTTTTACTTCATAATTGTTTGATGTTGTTCAATTGATGTTTAGCTTGTGTGATGTAGTAATTAGCAGTAGATTTCTCTGTTCTATTGCTGTATGCGGTAGTGTCTGTATAGTAAGCCCTCCCTTTACTTCATCTCTTCCTTCGTGCTTTCCTTTAAACTGGTGGCTCAGTCATTTTCATTCTTTAGGAAAATAATATGCTCATGATACCACCCATCTGGTGTTACTACATGTATATGTACATGTATATGTACAGTAGATGTTTATATTTGTCGTAGCCTGCAGTGATGATGTAGTTGGAAAGGTAGAAGTCATAACTGGTCAACGTGATGGTGATTTTCGTACAGATCATTGTTTCCTTACTATTGAAGTCAATGATGAAGCAAACCAAAATGCCCCATACATGTACATGTATTATGCCATATCCAATGAGGTGCTCAGTTTTATGGATATCTGCCTTTGTGCTATAAAAAACCATTTTAAGTTATGCTGACAAACATATCACTTGTGCCTAATATTGTGTTGGCAATCGGCTGAGTTTTTTACATCCTCTCTGATCTCCAGGCAATTAATTATCTCATCAATAACCTTACTTTTGAGGACTATAGTGTATTCAATTTTAATGAGGAAGGAATTGTGCACAAGCTTTCTATTACACATCTATGGTGTGCTTTTAGAAACATATTTTTGTAAAATTTATATTGTAATACGGCATTATACACTGCTAAGTTAAGACATGTCTATTAATTTTGAGCTCAGTCTTCCTGTATCCTGATCCATAGTCTGTAATTTTGTGAAATTTTTTTTTAATTTGACATGTTTGAAATTGAGAAATTAAGGCCTAAAGTTGCCAGAGTTCACAAATTCACGATATCTTACTTAGAAATATCAGAGGGGTGGCCTAGCAAGTTGCTCAATAAAGTGGATCTATATGCATGTTGTTTGTTAATCACATTGATACTAGCTTTACTTTGTGGCCAGGAAAAAAATGTACAAAGAAGACAAAATAGTATAAAAGGCTTTGGGGTGGAAATATTGTTCTACTTGTCTTCTCCCTGTTATTTGTAATTTTGTTATGCCCGCACACAGTTATACCAAATATAGTATGTGTCATTAAAAAGTGTACGCAAAGCACCGAAATCGCTCAGTGTAGTACAGTAATTATTGAGTACTTTATTCAGCCTCTATATGCTTAACAATACAGCTGCTGTTACATGTTTATAGTACTTTGTGAGGTAATTACAGTGCGGTTTGTAGACTTTTTAATGACGCATACTGCAGCTTCAAATTTTTGGAGTTCAAAACTTGTGTAAATTTCATCACTCATTGCATGTGAGGAAAATTAATGACAGAAGTGTATGGAATTAAGCATGCATACATGTTGCTGCATTGACGAATATATAATTATTTTTCTTCATTCTGCTAAACTGACAAAAGTTTTAGATGACGAAAATGAGACTACATGGTACTCAATACACGTACATTGTGATTGGTAATTATGTGATAAATGCCAATGAATACTAATGAGTAAATCGTCAACTCACAAAAACTGACTTTAGTTAAAAGCACATCTTCGGCATCTATATTGTAGCTTCATGTTCTAGATGGGCAACACTGTCCATTCCACGCAGTGTATTTAGGGTTTCTATGTAAGCATGTAAAGTTGTGTCTTTAATCTCCATGTACATGCAAAATGATGCATAAAAAGTAGTATTGTCAAGGTTTCTCAAAAAGAATGTAGTGTTTGTGTAAAAATTGTTCTTAAAACCGAAATGTTTCTGGTTTTGTAATGTAAATGTACAGTATATCGCAAATAAAAGACTTTATTTGCGGGATCGTTTTGTGATCATTTTGTGGTAGAGAATGATCCAACACAATTATCTTCTCTATTGTCTTGTACTCAGCTGTCATAACTTTGTTGAAACCTTCAACTATTTATATAGACAAGTTAAACAAAAAGTTATGACAGCTGATTATGACATAGTAGAGAACACTGACAGTGTTTGGATCGTTTTTTTACCACGAAACGATCATTTTGTACATGTACTACGCCACATAAAGTGGTTTTTTTTTTTTTTGTGATGTATTGTATAACATTTACAGCTTATTGTATAATTGCCCTGTTTTGTTTGTTTTTTTTAGTCCAGTTTTGCGCAGCAGTAGTTAAACCTGTATCATGAGGAGAGCAAAGGATATGCATTTAATAAACTGGGTCATGATTGATTACAAGGAGTGGATCCCAACTCAATCTTGGACTCACAATCAAGTCACTCATACATGTAGGTACAGTATACATTATATATTATAGTAATAGTGTGAGGATAATTACGTGTAAATGCATACATGTATGAAATGTATGCATGTATGTACAGTGTATGTAGTGTGTATAAATATGAGGGTATATGCATGTACATGTATAATTCTGTATTTTATTAATAGAGTTATACAATGTTGATTTTTAGTTTAGCAATTTTGTACAATTACTGTATGACTAAACATTGCCGCAAACCAATTGCGTGAAATTAATTTACGTCTAACTCGTAATTTAAGTTGATTAATCTATCAAAATGCGCAATTACAAAATTAATGTTTATTTAACGAGTGCGTTTTTTTGCCATGCAAACTCCATTGTCCTTTAAAAGTACAGCGATTTAACATTGGAAAATACGCTGCAATGAATTTATTGGAGCTATGATTTTCCATATGCCGAACAAGCTATTTGAAGAAACAAGAGAAGCATCTGAAGCGGAAGAAATCCCTTTAGACTGGCGATTCCAGATCAACACAAAGGCTGAGGAACTTACTTAGTGCATACAAAAAATAACTCTAAAAATAATCCAGGAGGAATAGCACACAGTAAGTACAGTCCTAGACAGTTTTTCACCATATGAACCGTCATAACTCTGATTACGGTTTCGTTTGATTCGTGACTAAATACATCCAGCACAATCTATCTGATGAGGCATTTACCAATTCTCCAATTTATGAGACTCCACTTAAAAAATGGAAGAATAGCTGGAGAGTAAATGGTATTGCAAAACTCCGGTTGGTCAAGGCACATCCTCTCAACTGTTGTCATTTATGTGGAGCAGCATGAATCACAGGGTTTAAGACCAACCGTTCACTAAGGTTTACTAGTGTCACACATCTCTTTCAATGTGGCATTGATGAAAAATTAATAATGTCTCGCATTGGCCATCATAGTATTCAAGGCGTGAGAGTATACAAAAGTGTCTGGAGAGTCGAGAACAGATGTCACGCCTAGATCTAGGTATTGTAATGTTTTGATCAAGGTACTTATGATTGAAATTTTATAATTGTTTTAAAATTAAGTAGTATTATCAATAATTAATTATTAGTAACTTAATGACTTTATATTAATTATGTCATTGTATAATGTAACAAAAAAAATATTTTTGAGTCACCATCAAGTTGTGGAAGGGTGTCTTCAACTAAGGTATTCAGTGTTCTCCTAAGGACAGCTACTGTATATTGAAAGGTGCTAAATCATTGCAAGTACATGTACATTCCCTCTTCTCTATTTTGTTATCAATAATACTGAAAGAAAAGAAAATTGTTCAGGTACATCAGAGAAACACTCCAGCATATATGAGAAGCATTGTCTAATACTAATTAGCAATTAATAAAAACATACTAAAATCCATCCTGAACCAGTCAGAAACTCTTTAAACCTACATGTAAAAGTATAGTACCATAATTCCTCTAAAAAATTGAAAAGACTGCTTCAGGATGGAAGAACAGTACAATACAAAAGGTCATACCTTATAGCCGGTTTTTTACGTGAGGATTTAATTTTCGTTTTGCCGGAAAAAAATGAAAATTAAATCAACTAAAATTTGATTTCATTAACTAAATTCTATAACGGCGTGCAAGAAAAATGAAAATTAAATCCAATGAAAATTTAAAAAATCAAAATTTTGAGCAATGAAAAAAACCAGCTACACGGTACCTCATGATTAAATTAAAGGTTTTTAGATACATGGCTGTCGAGTTGCAGTGGTCCTTCTATTGGCTTTCACAAAGCAGTATGCCCTGGTTTATGTACGACAAGTACATAGTATTGCACAAAAATGTAACAAGAAGGATATGTACAGTGTAGCATGCAGTGAAGTACTTGAAAATGTTGTGCATGTGCATTACAAAAATGCATGACTTACTCTATTAATGTCCACCGGTTCCGAGGAGGTAATTTGGTTGTACTGACCAATCATAGCTCGCGGAGGTAACAATCCTCCTGCGGGATTAGCCCTTGGATTTTCAATCGCTTTTAAACCCTTGCAGCCTTCCACAATTGAATCCAGCCACTGTACTAGGGCTACTTTACACTGACAGGAACTTGCTGCTATTTTTAAATACACACATTTAAAAGTGACAATTATTACAGATTAATACATGTACATGTGCATACAATATTGTTTTCAAATAGTGTGTGCTTGTTAAGGCTTACCCCAATTAGTATTCGTTTATGAACTATATGTAGCAATAATCTGCAAATCCCTCCCATCGTTATTCACTACTTGTTGTTTTTTTTATAAGGTCTATAAGGTCTTGGTTTTTTTGCAAAGCGGAAATTTGAAAATGCAAATCAACATAGTGAAAACAATTAATGGGTCAAAAATGCAAATTACATGAAGAAAGGCATGGCAAGAAATGCAACAATAGTTGCCTATCTGAAGCACTGATTTTCGTAAGAAGTAATTTCAACAGCGACACTTACTGCTGTTGTGATGTTAGGCTGACTCGCACCAAAAAGGACTTGTGAAGAAATGGGTTAAAAATGCGAAATACATGAAGAATCATGGAATTATCAACATTAAGCACCTTCAATAGAGTGTCAATGAAGTTCTACTATCAAGTACCCACAGAGATTACGTTGTAACACACAAAGAGACACACACAAACCAATTACTATAACCCTCTCCTCACGTTCGAGTTAATTAAAACTTGCAGAAGTTATGTCCAACACTCCAGACGCAGATATATGATCATAACGACCACTCGTGGCCCTGGAGGGGGTAAGGGCACCAGCCGCATTATAGAGGGGTTTCCCCATTACAACAATGGCATCCAACCAGTTCAGTAGACTTTATTTTGACTGCAATGGAGTGGCTGCTATTTTTGAAAAGAAAAAATCATTGATGTGATGTTAGGCTGACTCATACCAGGAAGGGCTTGTGAAGAACGCCATACTGCTGCACTACATACTCAGAACATTTAATGATTTGTGACACATTAATTGAATAAACAATAAAGTCTATTAAATACAAAATAAAGTCTTATAATTTGAGAATGCATTCAAAAGCTTAACCGACCTAGCCAACTAGCTCAAACACATACATTTTCTACGAAATTTTAAACAAGACAAGCCTGTGAAGGCAGTAAAAATTGCAGTGAACTACAAACTAGTGCTCTAAAGTGTGAAACCTCACCGCGCTATGCAATGATTACCATAAGCCATAGTATACACAGATCCACACATTGAGTGATACACAGATCCATGTAGCTCCAGTTACTAAGCAATTACTTCCATGATTCAATAGATGATTGAGACTGTGTAAAAATTTATTTTTGTGCATTTAAAAGTTCTAAAATATTTGCACTGATTTTTTAAACAAATTGTTTTGCAGCATAGTTAATTAATAGTATGGGCGGAGCCTCCTAAGTCCTTCTCTTCTACCTGACCTCATACTAATATTTCTTTAAAACATACTAAAGGCTTTTACCATGATTGGACGAAGTAAATCACCTAATGTATGGCATAAACAGAACTTTGTAGAATTTTGTAGGATGCATAATAAAATCATTGACTGTATGTGATGGAACAGCAGGTCGTGGCTATGTGAAGATATAGCGTTTACTGCCACTGATGAATACCAAGGGGTACTGAGCTACATGTAGGTTGGAATATCTCCAATTCTCTATACCATCATTGTATTTATAGGAATTTAAGCTGCTCTATGTCAGTGCTCTGTTCCTTGCCAAGAGTTGGTTGTTGCAGCGACTCCGCTTAATATTCCAACAGCAGATCGAGAGTTGGCAGAAGTTCCACGGAGGACTATAAGAATTAATAATGTATTGTAATATTATGACACATTAATATTTACCTGTAATTATCAACCACGTCACGTTCTTCACTTCTACATTTAAACAAATGCTCCCTACAGTAAATGGGGTGTCGGGAATATGGGGTTTAAACAAAACTCCAAGAACTTTATCATGTTGATAATGACAATGGAGTTATATCTAAAAAAAAATAGCAATTCAATATAATGTGATAAATTGTGAGTATTCCACAAGATCCTTGTACTTTACATTTATATTTTGGCATATTCCCTCCAATTTTAAAATTGGACATTGGGCTTTTTATTGACCTTGCCGTGGCTGGTGCCTCCTGTACTCCTTAAGCATAGATTAGTCTAAAATAGACTTTGGTATAGCACAAAATTGATGCAGATTATTCTTTGAAGCAAGCTGAACGTACAAGTACATGTACTCGTAAGAAGTGTTGCTCATCTAGGCCTTTGGATCTTTAGATATTTGTCTAATGTTGCTGAAGTCAGCTTTCTTTGTTCTTGTTTGCCTCAAAGAATAAACAAAAAAAACCCTATTGATCAATGCATGAGGACTGTCATACCCAAGAATGCTGTATCTCTACAACAACTCTTCATCTTCTGGCCTTGTAATTTGAGTTTGTCTGGGACAGTTATCTTTCACTATTCCAGTTACCCATGCCTCCAGCTTACTAATAATAGCAGCTGGCACTAATCCCAATCCTAAAAATGGTAATCAGTCCTTCTTAAGGAAATTAAATGGAATGATATGTAGTCTTTCTGAATGTGATAGAGCCCACATGCCAATTGTAAATCAGTTCCTTGCCTGGTTTCCTTTGGAAAAATCAAAGCCATTTGTTAATGATTTCGGGACCTATACACCTCTAGTAGATCGGCAGTCTTTGGGGTTTTCTTCATTACTAGCTTTAGCCCAGGCAAGGAGATCATTAATTTTTTTAAACTTTCTTCTAACCTTATTAGTAGGAACGCCTCGTGGGGATCCATTTCTTTATCCTCCCTATTACCATCCCTTCCTACGTATTGCTGGTAATCATGTTAGGTCCTACAAAATTGTACTTGAGGCACAGGTAACTTTGTTATCATTTTCAGTCTTCCTTGATAATATGGATACAAGTGTGTTATTTATTATAACTCTTTGTGATAGCACCGAGTAATAAAATGCCTGTCCCACTGACTGATAATGCACCCCAAGATACCAATGTCTCATTACAAAACAACACTGCTTACCAATAATTATTACACTAATTCTTGTTCCTACTCCGTCAAAGGATGTTAAGAAAAGCAAGCAATGCATAAATAAATGTGGTAAATCACAAATACTCCCTTCCCCCACTTCACAAAGCTTACCCTTAGCAAAGAATAACCCCATTAATCTATCCAATGACAAGTACAGTAACCCCAAACAGGTCACCAGATCCCAATGGCTGTCAGGTATTGGTAGTAGTAGTGCGTTACATGATTGATGTCAGCCCAGGACTGTCACCTGCCCGTTTTCCAACCCATTGGTCAGTACATGCCTTCAGGTACTTTCACGGACCCGTATGCAAAATCAAGGTTATTGCCAAGTTATTGCCAAGTTATTAAGGGTTGAAATTTTTTTTATTTTATCAACCTTATCGGTTTTATTACATAAATGAATAGGCTTACAAGCCACGTGAGCATGTATAAAAACTTTATGCGGTTATTTTTTTTGACTCATCCACCCTCTCATGGCAGCTTATGTCTATTACGTAGAGAATAATTATCATGTGTCTACGTAGGGATCAAGAAGAATAAAGGAAAATCAATAGTTGCATGGCCATGTAGATGCATCCAGTTTAGTGTGTACTGACTGCAGGCAAGAATTACTAGTGGACATACATGCCACACATGCAGGCAGTACCATGTAGCTACATGCATGAATATAATGTGCCTATTCTCATATATAGCAGTTACATGTACGTATACATGGTATTTATGAAGTAATTATGTATGTATATACATACATGTATGCATGCATGCTGGTGCATCAGTGTCACAGCACTGACTAGTCTGGTCTCCGCGCTCTTTGCTTTTCAGGGAAGGATTCAGGTGAGGAATACCACATATAACAGGAGTTCTTGGAGTGCATGCAATTGCTGGGTTAAGAAGATCACCTGTTTTACCGATTTTGCTTTTGTTACTCTTTGTTCTGCATATTCATTAAACTGAATTCATGCAAGTTTTAAATTATTTTACATTTGTGAATTCTTCATTTTTTTCATCAACCCTCTTTGGCAACAACATGGTAATACTGGACCTCTCAATTTATGTTTGTTAAAAAGCTGTGGAAACTGTAAGAATTTCTTCCTAAATTATGCGAGAGTGGTATTTAAATCTGCTTTTCATCCGTCATTGCATGGTTGATTGAAGTAGTGAAATTAGCTCATGTCATTGTCATTTCTGACTGCTACCCTTTTTATTCCAGATTTAAGTTCTGGCATAAATGCATTTGTCGTAATCATCATTGTAGGTTTTGTTGTTGTTAACAACAAGTAGTTTTGGTTCCAGACTTAACAGAAACTTCACGTACTCTGGTACATATTCTCTCTTCTGCAGAATGTCCCATGTATATAGAGTGATTGATTTAGTTCTGCCACAGCAGCTTTTTCCATATGATCCTGTTTTTGGCTTCTTTTGCACCTTACTGTGCTGGAAGTGGACGGAGTATCTAATTCTGAAGCTGAGGAAATTACTGAAGTTGAGGAATTTTACTATATAGGAGAAAAAAAAGCGAAATATTTGATGTAACTGAATTGTTAATCGGATCAGGCGTTCCATGTAAATGACTTAAGACTAACAGAGTACTTACTGGGAACACCAATGTAAAGTAACAACTACCGTACAGCGGAAAATTTCCGTGCCCCAAAATTTCCGTGAATAAGGAAGTATGACGGATTTCGTGATAAAAATTTTATGGTTTCAATTTTACACGCCCGTACCTTGCCATGTGTTGTAACTACGCAAATCGTGGATAAGATATTTGTTGATGAACGGATAACCACGAAATCCACGAAGATTTTCCGCTAAATGATATAGACCCCTTAAGGCATAACTGATTTTCATAACTTTTCAGGAAGGTACTGAAAGTAGAATACTCAAGTAGACGTCATTTTGTAGGGATAAAATTGGATAAAATGCATGTCAACAATAGGCGAAAGATTGACAAGTAAGCTATATGAAGTAGGCTGTATAAAGTATTCACACTTTTATAGTCCGAAAAAGACACTATATGTTGCAAACCTTCGTTACTTATCCGTTTGTTACTTAGGCATAGCATAGTGGATAGGGAAAGGTTGTAGATAAAAAGATCCGACTTGGTCGTACTCCAGTCATTGTTTTTGTGCCCACATGTAAATGGCAGACTGCTTTGGGAAAAAATTTTGATTACGCCTATTGAGTTAGAGTAAGGCCTTTTTGATCTGTTAGCGCCTTTTTGATCTGTTAGCGCCATAGTTGCACAACATACAAAAATTAACTCTAAAACAGCGTAAACGGGATGTATTTTATATGTACATAATTTACTATGAAACACCTCCGGGAACTGACCAGACTAGGTTGCAACAGTGAGAATAGTAGGCAGTAGCTTACACTGAACAGGGAAAAAAAACTACAACTAGATGATTGTAAAACAATGATGGGGCGAGCCTTTGCAAAGCATAGTCGACTTAGTTTTGCTCTTACATGTAGATCTAGCAGCTTAAGGTGTGTACTCTTTTATCTAGCAGAAAAAAATCGATGTTTATTGCAAGCTAAGAAAGTAAAGCAGACTGCCAGCCAGTGCCCGGTAGCCCAGATGTATTAGTAGAAAGCTTATACATGAAGGACTGTGGCATACACAGAGTAAATTCACTGAAGAAGCTCAATTCTTGATGCTACACTTATCATAGAACTGATCGTGTACTTGTGACTGATCGTTTCATGGATAATGGCTCTTGGAGTTGGAAAACCTCTAGTGAAAGTAGTGATAGCGAGTACAGCTGTGCAAATGATGGATCAAAATCTGTAACACCAGTTTGTATTCCAGCTTTGAATCTGCTACCAAACAGCTGTGTAGTTTTAACAGAGTTCTTGAGAAAAGCCTTGCAGACGGTCGTTTACATAGCTGGCTTTACGTAGCCATTGTTAAAACGTGCTCTGGTAGGCGTGATCTGATAACACGTGTTTTTGTGAATTTACGAAGTATAAACAGAATTTTTCCGTAATTTGGTCGACACTTACGCACATATAAACATACACCGTTTTGACCAGTCTGGGGCTCGCTTAGGCTCACCCCAATAAACTACTGACTCATTAATTTATGAAGCAATTAAGACTAATCAATTTAGTCTAAAACTAGACCAATGCTTTGCATTATTTGGGGCGAGCCTTCGCGAAGCATAGTCGACTTAGTTCTGCTCTTATATATACGTAGATCTAGCAATTTAAGCTGTGTACTCTTTTAACAAGCTGAAAAAAAAATGCATCAA
>JAYJLX010041426.1:0-14282 GCA_036873525.1 Chalinula nematifera
TCAATAATGAATATAATTAACAAAGTATGAATATGATTAGCAAAGGATGAATATGATTAACAAAGTATGAATATGATATTCCGTATACTTTAGTGTTCAGTTTTCCGTGACATGACAGATTTTTCTATTGGATTTTTGGACATGGCCTTTTCTTGGAGAGTGTGGTAAGTGGCAAAATGTGTTTAAGCTTGTTGGCTCGATAGGTTAAGCTTTTGCAAGCATCTTTGAGTATCTTTTGTAAACTCCCATGTTTTTTTTTATTTGTTTGTTGATCAGTAATCCAGAATTTGTTCAGTAACCTCTGCAATACAGAAAAATGGCGATCTTCGCAAGTCTGTATTAAAAAAACACTACTCCTAGTCAAGTCAAATTTGCAATGGAAGCTGCAATTCCGTTTTTTGGTGAACCACAGTAAGCCTAGTATGGCATACCATGTGTTTCAAAACTATTCTAAAAAATTAATTTAGATTATGATAATTTTATTTACTGTCAAAAAAAATGGGAAAAAAATTTTTTTTTTGCTTTTTTTTTTTTCAGGATGATCCTGAACTACACTTTAATCCTACCAACGATTTGCCCAAGACCTCAACATGTGCTTTGCACTTAATATTACCACCATGCGACAATGAGTATTCATCCTTCAGCAAAGCCATGGATACTGGTGTGGTGATGTATGGAGAATTTGGACTTCCTTAAGACTATTATTGAACTAATTATTTCTCATATCGTGTATTCCATTATCTAACTGCCCTGGTTATCGAAGGTTTAGACTTATTCATAATTATACTTATTTATGAAACTGCCCATGTGAGAGGGTTCCACAGACTTTATTTATAGGAATGTGTAATTATTTTTTTTATTTACCCGAACTACCCTTCACATTGTGAGGGTTACTTAGTTACGATGATGTCATATTCAATTTCGTTTAACTGCCCTTACGCCAGTCTGGTGTGGGTTACTTCATTTATGTACTATGTAGTCATATTCCATTTTGTTTACTCAATTCGTGTCCTGTCGAGTGTTGAGGATTAATTTAAATGATCAACTTTCATAAAATTATTTTAATTTGCATGTGCATTCACCGTACCCATTACAATAATATTATACATTTGCTTTGGTTACTTGTGTGATGGTTGTGTGTGCATGTACGTGGATGGTTTATTCAAGGTATAAAAAATAATTTATTCAACGATAATATTGGTCATCGTGAACAGAGATGTAATCTTTAATCTGCAAATACATGTCAATTCCATGTTCATTACTTGCATTAAGAGGATTAAAGTTTTCATGAATGTGCCTACATTGTGCATCTGTTAAGTTGACATCAATTTCTGGAACAACAATGTTATTATTTTCACCAACATAACTAACAGACCCGACAAAAAAGTCCATACCATATAGTTATCGTTTGCCATTGGCATGCCCTGACAAAAATCAAACCAGAACCTCTTCTGGACTAGTAAACAAACCTCGATTCCATAACTGCATTGGACTCAAACCACTCTCAGAACGTAATGGATGATGGTTCCAAGCATTGGCAAACTGAGTGAGCCAATGGTTTATGCGCGGTAAAAGACATGATGAAGTGCAAACAGATCTTCTTCAGTTATAGGATCAAGTAAATCACATTCCTCCATATCATAGAAGAGAGCGTAGTAGAGTTGACCAACACAGCGAAGTGTCCCTCCACAATCTTTCGATTCACTGGTTATGCACACTACTACCAGTTATGTGACTACGAGCTCCTTCCTGTTTCTCTCACTACAACCATAGCCCTTGCCACATCAATATTTTCCCCTCCTTTATCAGACCCGCACTCTTGATGGCCACCCATGCACACTCTCTGACTGCTGCTTGAAATAAACGATGAACTCTGTTTCTGCTCGGTTGTTTGACGAAGCATGTAGGTACATGTAGATGATTCTAAGGAGAAGCCATCAATTCTTCCGTGAATAACAATTTTCCACTTGATTAAACAGTATAGCCCATCTATATGCCACAACAAATTAGAAGAAGGAACGCTATAGACACAACGAGATATGGCACATGAACGCCTTTGATGAATTAAACTATAGGGGAAACTCTCACGAGGGAATCTTGTACTCTTTGACGAGTAACAGATACATTCATACTTTTCAATTGTCCCCATATCATAACTATACCATTATGAGGAAACTGCTGAACTAAAACCTCCATTACTCCATCAAGTTCCCCATCATTGATGTCACTATATGACAGTGTAATATCAAGCTGAGTCAAGTGCCTCCACAAGGTCATGCAGGATATTAGTAGTACATCTGTTATTTCTTACCAGCTGTAATGCATTTCTCCCACCAATAAATAATGTATAATGAAACAAGCTGTCAGCTAGCGCTTCATTTCATAACATATGCATATAACGGACTCACCATAGCAATATTGATAACATTTTTAGGCCTTCCTCTTCCACCAGCATGCATTAGCAACAATCGAGACTCATAGTGGACACATACTTGGTTTAAGCAACTTTGGAGTGCCAGAAAATCTTCCAAGGTATCATTGCTATCGGTGTGGGCCAAGTAATCTCCTATCAAATATCCAATTTGAACGACACATGACTTCAAAGATAACAAAAGTGCGTCTACAACACTTGAATCTTCCCCTTGAGCATATGTTGCGTAGTAAAAAAAAAGTCAGTCACGCCTACTTATAATTTTCCTCATGGCCTCTGATGGCTTAATGCTTGGCTTGATCGTGAGTTATGTTAGTGTGAAAAAGCTGGTGTCTGTCTAATGAAACTGATGGTCTGCTTTACAAGTTTATTTCATGTTTGTAAGTTTTTCCTTAGTTGATGAAGTATGAATAACCCTTACTTCTAGAAGAAGCTATAATATATGCTGTGTTTTACTGTAAAGTGTGTGGTGTCCATCAATGATGTGTGTATGTGCATGTTTGATTGTGCAAACTAAGATCTACTGTATCGCTCGGAGGAATTGATGACTGTTAATTATACACTAAGGAGGAATGGATATCCAAACAAATTTATTAGAAGGTGCCGAAACCACAAGAACCGTACTCCATTGACTGAGGTCCCTGAGCCTACTGCTACCTTAATTATACCATACATCAGAGGACTCTCTGATTCCATCAAGAGAATCATGTCAGTCAACCTTGGTGTGAAGACCGTATTTAAACCTACCAACTCTATCAGACTGATTCTCTCCCGCCCCAAATATCCTCTTCCCCTTTCGGGAGTTGTTTATAGGATTCCTTGTGGGGACTGCTCCAGATCTTACATAGGTCTAACTCAGCGAAACCTCAATCGTCGCTTGAAGGAACACAAAAGAGTTGTGGTAACTGGAGACTTTGCCTCCAGTGCCTTGTCAGAGCATTCCTAGTCAGAACACCATCGCGTCGAATGGGAAGGAACGGACATTCTGTGCCAACACCAGTCATGCATGGTTCCAGTTGTCTCTGCTGGAGTCATGGTACATCATAGCACCTCTGGTTTGGTGAACCGAGATAGAGGTCCTCTCCCAGCTCCATACATGCAGCTGATTGAAAACCACGCCCAGTACAGCTCCACCCTCACCTAGACAAGAAAACATTGACAGTGATTGACATGGACAGTTGTTAATGTTGTTCGCTTGTTTTTGCTATATACCCTGACGAAGGCTACTGAGTAAAGTGGCCGCGAGGATTCAGCACTACAGTGCTTTCCTTTACTTATTGTTACTGTATATTTTATTTAGGAACTAATGGGGCTGTTAGCAAAACCGCATTTATACAATGGGTCGATACTATCGTTGTAAGAAATAGAGGAGCTATTGTGTATGGCCGTACTGACACTACACAAGGGGGAGCAATAGTACCCGCTAGACAGATGGTGGGGGTGTACCACAATATCAGTTTTTATCTTGTAAAACTGTAAAGACATTAATTGAAGAAGTTGATGTGTTTCTTCAGCAACAAAGCCGAGTTAAGCCGTATATAGCTTGCTTTCAGTGTACTGATACTGTTCAGTATTGTATATCTGTGGAAGAGATTCTTCTAGTGTCAACTGAGATACTGGATGAGGCGATAGCTTTCTTAGTTGCAAGTTATTTTGTTTTCAATATCAAATACCATAAAATATTTCATCCTTTCCTTTTCATGCTGTATTTAATTTAATCGACAATCAAAGTCTTTCTGTTACCCTTGGAAAATTTTTGTCGTCGTTGTCATAGCTTTAGTTTTTGTACACTGGACCATTTATTATAGTTCAAGGTTTCACTGAAATAGTAACTTTTATTTAGGTCACTTTTTATTTAGGTTACTTTGAATTTTTTTATTGATTTAGGTTATTTTTCAATTTTTTTTATTTAGGTTATTTTTTGTTATTCAGATTACTTTAAAATTTTTTTCATTGTTGCTAACATTTATTATTATTATTTTTATAATAGTAATTTTATTAGGTTAATAATTATAACTATCATTAAAAAAGCATTAATTCATATTCAGTGTTGCATGGGCACTTGCGAGTTGTACAAACACATATTGGTGCTTAGCAATGCAGAAAGCATGCAGTGCTTCTGGAACACTATTGGAGTTAACACCACAAGGGGGGTTAATTTTGCCCGTCTGTTGGAACACCATTTTTAGTGTTCAGGTGACTCCTTTCTTTTTACAGTGCTGATATTCAAAAGCTAACAACTCTACAAGCAGAGTTCTAGTGCAGGTAGTGTCAGTGGTGTTGGCTTCAAGTCGGGCGCAATGAAGAATGAGATATCTGATCCTAGAACCATGACTGTAAGTCTTTAATTGCGTATCAGTTCAATGTATTCAATTGTTTTTTTTTGTTTAAGATTATTTTGGGTGCGATGTGCATTGACTGAAGAAAAGGACTAACAAAACGAACTACCAAACTAACCCACGAAAAGTGGAATTGCCAAAAAATTCAAATTTGGCAGATGTGTTTCATAAGGCGAACAACATGTATTTTAAGCTACCAGACATTACTTGTCTTGGTTTGGCGGACACAAATGGAGTGTACATTGAAGTGGAGAATACTGAAGAATGGAAACTAGAGCAATATTATGCATGCTGCTAATTGATACCAACCCAACCGTCATAGGATGTATGTAATGTATACTGCAAATGTGGAAGAGGTAAATGTTATAACATATTTGGATCAAAATCAGATAAAGAGAAAGAAAGTGGTAAGATAATTTTCATTAACCTGAGTGGGTGAAGGGTTATAGTAGTCTGTTGACAGTGTTATCATGTAATCTCTGTGGATACTTGTGGTAGAACTTGATTCATTGACACTCCTAAAAGGCACTTCATACTGTATATTTTGTTTAGGAGCTAATGCAGCCTCTAGTAAGACAGCGTTGATTCAGTCGGTGGATGCTATTGCATTGGCTAAAATGGAACACTGGTATATGGCAGGGCCGTATTAGCTAACGATGGAGCAACTATATCCAGACGAACTGACACCACTCCAGGAGGGGCTATAGTCCCTGCCACACAAATGATTGGACTATACCACAGCATTGGCAGTTCAGCCATCCAAGCAATTGAAAACGTATGTTATACTGTAATTTAGGAGTTCAAAGGACATTATTATTATTTCCTTGTAGGCCTTAAACATTCAAACTTGGGGGGCTGCAGTGCATGGTAGCAGCTGGAATTGGTACTAACTCATGCGGCTGCATACTCATTATAACAGGAAGGGACTGTGGTATCACTGTAGAAGTAAAAAGTGCGGGCCCTTTCCAAAACTTGGATAACAATTAACCATTATTATTATCATTTGAACCATTAATACTCTGTACATCATTTTTTTTTGAATCATGAAAATTTTGTATCGTGAAAAATTTTAATCTTTACACACGAGGCACACTAAACTTAAGGGAGGGTTCAGTACTTTAGTGCTTTCATTAGACTTAGTGAATGATTCCTTTGTTCTTGAAATCGAGGTAGATGAATTACAAAAGGAAGTTGAAGAACACAAAGTCCACATCAATTTTCTTGAATCAAAGATCAAGGAGCTGGATGCAAAAACACCGCATCAATATCCTTCGTATAGTGACAACACATTTTCTGTCCTGCCGTCTTACCCGAGCTACCCAGGGCCATATCCTTCTTTTCCACCGTATTCAGCGATGCCACCAGCACCAAGCAGGACTCCACCCAAGCCGCCAGTAAATAGTGCAGGTTATCAGGGTTCTAGCACTACCCCATGGAGTCCTTTAGATAATAATAAAGTAGTGAGTAATGTGCATCTAAATGCATTCCTATCAAAGGAAAAGCGGAAAAATGCTTGGGAGTTGAGAAAATAGATAGGACAGTATTGTTGCCAATAAAGAAAGCACATTATACATGTATATACAGTAACAATAAATTAAAGCACTAATTCGATTATTACCAACTACGATGTCATCATCCAAGATCTTGAGGAAATCAGTGAAGCTGGCATTGACGCATCTCAAAAAACAGCTGGTATTACATGTATATCTTTAATGGAGAAGTTTTTGGCTTAAAGCTAAGTTTTTTGATATTTGGAGCAATTGAACAAACATCAACAAAATTGCAGTATCAGGATATCAGTGCGGAGGATGTGCTTTCCTCTGTCAATTCTTCTATAAGTTTCGTAAATTGTCAAAGAAACAAAGGAGCATTCCATATGTTATATGAATCTGTTGTTCTTGAAGTCAAAAATTTTATTGAAGATCCTGTCGTTCATCCAGTCACACATATCAAAACCCTGAAGATCTTTTCAGACAGAAGTACTATGAAGTAATAGATCTGGTTGTAGCGGAAATTAAGAGATGCTTCGATCAACCAACATTAACATTACTACAGGAAATGGAAACTCTTATAATTCAATCTTGTAATGGGAAAGCTGTTGAGTTGTCATTAATCATGGAAGGGCTCTATCAAACTGATTTCAATATTGATAAGCTTAAGCTTCAGCTAGCTGATGTTATTTCAACCGTAAATAAGGATCATAAGATGGGAATTAAATATGTCACAAAAGTGAGTACGGTTGCTGAAGTTTACAATGTTGGGAAGTTTCCAAAGTCGATGCTCATGCAGGAAGTCGATACACTGTTCCAAATTTACTTGTGTGCACCACTTACATCTGCAACAGCAGAAAGGAGCTTCTCCACTTTGCGTAGACTCAAGTCGTATTTAAGGTTTACAATGTCCCAAAGCAGATTGAACTATTTAATCCTTTTGCATACACACAAGGAAAATACATGTACATCAAATCTTAACTTAAAAGCAATAGCTACAAAATTTATAATAGCTACAGAATTTATGATAAAAAATAACAGAACAGTTCAATTTTTGAAAAATAATAAGTTTTTAATAATTTATTTTAATAATAATTATAATAATAGCTCAGTATTAGTTAATAATAATTTGTGTTGGGTGGAGCAAACTATATGGCTCCATTTGTCGGTTGATGAAATGAAAGCCGTGAAAGTAACTGCCTAACTGCATGAGAATCAACTAGACTAAGCCTGAATTGCATAAGAAGGTGGGCTATATTCTTGATAGATCTTAGAAGGTGGGCTTAGCCCTTCTTACCTTTTTGTTGAGGGGGCTCAAACGTACTCAGCCCTCCTGGTTCCGACACCTATGATGCTATTTTTTACCGTAAAGTGTGTGGTGTTCATCAATGATGTGTGCATGTGCGTGTTTGACTGTGCAAACTAAGATCTACTGGTGTGTAAGAAACTGTCAAATGTATGCATGACCGCAAGGGTTCAGCATTTTAGTGCTTTAATTTACTTATTTTACTAGTAGGAGCTAATGCAGCTTCCAGCAAGACTGCTCTTATCCAATGGGTTGATAATATTGTAATAGCAAATATAGGGGAGCTATTGTATATGGACAGAGCGATACCACACCAGGGAAAGCTATAGTCGCCGCTAGACAGATGGTAGGAGTGTATCATAATATTGACTGCTCAGCCATTCAAGCAACTGAAAATGTACGTACAAACTTTGGAGGCAGCAGGAGTTGCTGCTAACTCTTGCGGATATCTGTTAATGAAGACAGAATTGATTCAGTGGGTGGATACCATGCATTGTAATAGCTAACAATGGAGCAATCGTATACAGACGAACTGACACCACTCCAGGAGGGGCTATAGTCCCCACAAGACAAATGATTGGAATATAACACAACATTGGCAGTTTAGCTATTCAAGCAATCGAAAATACATGTTGCTGTAATTTAGGAGTTCAAAGGACTTTACTATTATTTCCTTGTAAGCTGATGTACAAACTTGGGGGGCAGCAGTAGTTGCTGTTAACTCTTGCGGATATCTGTTAATAATAACAGGAAGAGATGTGGGATTACCATTGAAGTAAAGAATGCTGGCCCATTTAAACATTTGGACAACAATTAAACATGTTAACCATTACTATATTTTTTTCTTCACACGCGGGGCACATTAGACATATTATGTATCAGTTGCATTTATACTGTAAACGTATGGCAGAACTGTTTTATCATTAAACAAATCAGCTGTTTGGAAAAGCAGATTCAGGCTGTCACGGGTCTACAATTAAACTTACCCATCTCCCATGTTAAATAGAGCATAAAGTGTTTTAGTATAACAAAGAGTTAATTTAACTAGACATGCTAGATCTACCAATCATGCTTATGTTTCACAGTTCATACCACACATGCTCGTGTTGATTCACACCACGCATGCTCACACTGGTTTGGTTGTTTGGATGTCTTTTTTGTCTGTCTTCGAGATGGCCTCAAACCAAATCAAGAAATAGAAAATCTACCCGATTCAGTAGAAGAGGTACTAGCAGAGCTTGAAGAGGTTCCAGAACAAGACCCGCAATCAAATAAGAATTAGGCAATAAAAGAAACAGAAATTAGCGCCATTCAAACCTTGAAAAACTCAAGAATAATGACTTACTACCCTCAAGCGTATCATGGTCATTTTTGTACAAAGCAAACTTTGTCACGGATGCGAAATCTTTTTTATTATTATTAATTGAATTGCTAAAGACCCAGGAGACAAATATAAATGAGTCCTTAGTGTACATGTGTTCGGCTGATACAGGTTCATATAACAGTGTAAGAAAAGACGCTTGTGAAATGATGGCCACTCCAGAAAATTTAGGTTTCCAACCGTCATTTGTGGTTTGACATCTATACACATCACAAAAGAGCTCAACCAACTTAATGGCACATGTTCTTAAATTATGGAAATTTTTCATTATTGAACACAGGTCTAGAGGAGGAAGATCAGATTACATCTTGCTTAGGTTTCGAAGCAAGAAATATGTAGGAGTCACTCAGTTCAAGCGCAACGTCTAGGAGCAAAGCCAGATAAAAAGAATTACGCACAGTTGCTCCTTGAGTGCAAATACGTGATGGACTAACAAGAAGGTACCTCAAAGAAAATATTAAGCATCCTTGCAGATGACGAGATTTATTACTTGATGATATGGATATGGAAGCTGACTGCCAATGATAATATTAAGCTCCTCAGCCATCGTCCGTCACAGGCGGTTTAATACCTGGGACCGCCCCAAAATGGCCGAAATTATGGGTAACTTCAAACTGTCAGTATAGCTCAATCGAATGCTTAAAACCATCTAGCTAAACCTGAAACTTTCAAAACAAAGCCTAACTCGAACAACATGTCAAGAAATTATTGGTCACGCCTTCCAATTTTTGAAATTATTTGAAATTTCTGTAATTTAATTTGCCTATAAAAGAATAGGAAAATTGAATTTATTCGCTTGTAATAGCTAGATACTAAAATTGTAGACCAAAATCCACAAATTTCAAGCTTTCCTCTTTCATTTGATATATGTAACTTTCAATAAGGTTTAAACAAATCGGCCGTTGTCGTTTTATCACATGAAAATTTCAAGTTGCTTGGAGTCCTTCTATATCTCCTGGTGTACCTTTGAAAACCACCAGAAGTTTCTTAACCATGTCTTTTTCAACAAGAAGGTTCTCACTAGCAAAAAAGTCAAGCGTTGGTCCTGTTTATCGAGTTCTTTCTTGTCTAAACATAACAAAAAATTCTCTGTTTTCTTTATCAAGGAGAAGTAGCTGCTTTTACAATTATGTTAAACATTTACTTAAGGCTGGTTCACACTATAAACGTAACGTAAACGCAACGTTAACGTAACGAAAGCAAATACATGGGAAGAGTACCAATCGTTAACGTGATATAACGAATTGAAATATTTTCTATTCTTAAATGTACGTCACGTTAACGGTTCATACTCTTCCCATGTATTTGCTTTCTTTACGTTTACGTTGCGTTTATAGTGTGAACCAGCCTTTAGAGTTAAAAACTTTAAAACTAATATGGTATACTATAATATAGTACTGATACTATACTGTTGCTGTACGGCCATTTTATTAGTAGTTATTAAAGTTAATCTGGTGATAAGTACATTGTATAATGAATATAATTTAAAAAGTACGAAGTACATGTATGTAACAAAGTAAGAGTATGATTAACAAAGTATGCATATGATTAACAAAGCATCGTATACTATTTCCGTGACACGACAAATTCTTCTATTGGATTTCCGGACGTAATATGGCATAATATGTGACCTGCTCTGAGAAAACCTAAGATCTGTCGCAAAAATTGAATTCTAGTTATAATTAAAAACGTGAGGCGTGGTCGTAAAATTAATGGCGGAATTCTCGAACGGTGTGGGACCTTTAACGGACTTATACGCGGCCGTTATTCAAGGTAGGCTTACAAAACTTGCTCTGCTAGCTCAGGAAGGTTTGTAGAGGTAGGAAATAAAGTTTCAGAAGTGGGCGCTGCACGTTTGTGAAGCTGCAAGTCGATAAAGACGGACCGTCGATCGCGATCGTCAAAAAAACGCGAACGGTTTTCGTTTTTTCAACCGTTCGTTTCTCCCAAGTGCTCCAACAGAATATTTCATATTGTAGCTCATTTTAAAGAGCATTTTCCGCTCTATCCAGTGGTATAAATAACTCGGAAAAGAAAATTTGTGACAGATATCAGGTTTTCTCAGAGCAGGTCACATATATTGCTGAGTACATGGCATGGCCACTGTATGGATGATCTGCATATACCATGCAAGTAAGTGATTTCATGGCAATATGTAAATTGATCATGATCTGTATTAAATTATAGATGGATCGTTAAAATGAAAGAAGAAAGAAAACTTACACAAAGTGTAGTAAATGATATTTTAGACAATGTTACAGAGTTATGCACAGATATTGTATGTGATCTTCGAGCCTGTGTTGAAGCAGAATTAGAAGCACTAGATATGAGCATTGAATGTGATGTACCGAGATTAAAAGAAGTATTCGATGATTCCTTTTGTTATTCGAGGCCCGGCCTTTCAAGGCTTAGAATCATCATATCTTCAGCTTTCCTGCTATAAGAAGCAATTTCAAATGATTGTAAGTGACTTCATGTCGTGTGGCCCATGCATACATGTAGTCCAAGCATCAACTGATATATCATAATTATGTATTCACAACCAAGGAACCAACTAAGATCAAACTTGGTACGTGGAAGAAGTATAAAGGCACTGGAAGTAGCAGACATTTGATCGAAAAGATTGATGGTTTTCAATATATACCGTTAATACCTTTATTGGAGAGGTTACTGAAAAACAAGAGTATTTTTAAACAAGAAATAATTAAAATTGTTTTATCATTGAAATAATATTCGCATCAAATG
Source organism: Chalinula nematifera (assembly GCA_036873525.1). Classification (NCBI taxonomy): domain Eukaryota; kingdom Metazoa; phylum Porifera; class Demospongiae; order Haplosclerida; family Chalinidae; genus Chalinula; species Chalinula nematifera. Next base: position 11,693 of record JAYJLX010041426.1, read on the forward strand.
AATGTATATAGTTTGAAAAGATCATTTACATTCTGTCAGCTGCGGCAAACCTTTGCATTCATTGGCAAGAACATATACAAACAAAAGATCGTCTTTGAGCGAGTTTTGACCTGTCCTGACATGAACGCTTCAAGCTACAGCTTTTCTATCCAGTGGTATTAACTTTGCTATAGCTGATAGTTCTCTGTAAACACCTGTGTAGAGTCCATTTGTCCATTTAATACCAACTGAAAAAAAGTTGTAAACTTCGTGAAAGTTAAACACTCAAGAGAACAACAAACGGCCATCTTTTCACTTTCTTAATAGTTACACTGTAAAAAAAAAACTGGTGACAGGTGTGGCGAAGGTGAAAATCACTTTTGTTTGGTGGTGAATTTCAACAATTTTTGCAAAAATCAGTGAAATTCACCTCCAAACGGAAGTGATTTTCACCTTCGCCGCACCTGTCACCAGTTTTTTTTACAGTGTAATATATTGTACGAGTAAAATGTGGGCGTGATTGTAGCTGGTTAATTGCAACTTTAAAGAGATTTTAATGGCTTATTCTTTTTTTTTATCTCTACAGCAACCCTTCATCCTCAGTACTGCTAGTTCTGTTGTGCTCTGCTTATCGATGTCTGTTTTCGGGCTACACAAGTTTGACTTTATTCCCTTCCGCTTCCGGTAGATGGAGTTTTCTCTAAAGTTGGTGGGATACATTTGGAGGAAATTCCACTGTCCAGCACAGAAGATGGCGCTTGGTGTAATATCTATGCAAATAAAATAATCATTGTTGAGGACGGCGATATAGGAAACAATTTGACATGATTGATTTACTCAATTATTGCCACTCAGACTCCACCTACGAAAAGGTTTTTTTTTAACACTTTAGAACACTTTTTGCTTAGTTTGTCATAAAAAAAATCTTTTTTCATTCCTCAAACACCCGAACTACAAGATGTAACAAGATGAGGCACAATCCAACCAATAATAATAAGACCAGGCATTTCTATTTCAATCAATTACCGAAGCTCTGGAATTCATTACCTGTTATAGATCTGGACCTATCAATAAACACCATTAAACATCAACTAAGGAATTATTTTAGAATTCACTTCGACCAACATTTCAATCCATCCATTCCATGTACATTCCACATGGTATGCCCATGTTCCAGCTGCTACCATTTTCCAGAACACACAAACTACTCTCCACTATGAAAATGCATACGTTTTTAATGACTCCATTACTATCTCTCTCTCTGTCATGCAGGCCATTGGCACATGATGCCTCTGGACCCTCAACACAAACTTGCTGATTTATATGCATACTATTTTTGACCTTGTAGAGCACTATTTCTCCATCCTGCATGGATATGTATTACAATTCTGTATTATAATTGTGTTGTAAAGTATTATTATTATTATTATTATTATTATTTTAAGTGGTTCTGAACAAGTCTTACAGTAATGTTAAAATCCTAAAGACGAACCCCAATGTTAGTGTAAGTGCGGTATGGGAACTAAGGGAGAAACATGGGTACAGGATTCCTGATTGCAGGGTTAGGGGCAATGCTGGGGTATCAGAAATTATAATTTTAGATGAGGAACCCGGCAAAAGCTACTTCCTCATTTCCTTGTAGTAAAGGTGATAGTATTATGTGTATCGAGGTGAAACTGCATGCAAATAGCATGCAACTAGCAGACACGGGCACTTTTCACAATTGGTTACCACAAGTGGTGTCATCGTTCATTGAGTTTAATAACCATAAAATTTGTATCTTCAATTGCATAAAAGACGTATAATGATGTCCACTGACATCAAATTCCGCAAAATTGGTGATAGTGAGACATCCCATAAAAAGCACTACATACCGATTAAGTCTAAAAGCAAAAAGCATACTTGAGAAAATGGGATTAAAAGTACTAGCACATACATGTACATTTGATGGTTACTCCAGTAAGCAGAATTACTTTTAACTAACGTCGCCAATAAAAATTCCATAATTATCATGCCTACCCCACCATTTACTGATACAGAGCACATACACTGTCTACTTTATATAGCACATTCTCCACACTTAATAAAATAACAAACATTTGCTTTTATAATCCTAAAAGACACATGGAGGTTTATTATGCCACCTATGCGATCAAGGCTCCCTGCCTTTTGGCAAATCCTGTTCTTATCCCACATTCACCTGTTTTTAGGTTTAAAAAGGGTCTTTAGAGGCAAGTTAAATTTCTGTGGTATGATGATTATATGTCCTTTTTGCACTGTATGTAGTGAAATCTTACTCATCGAGCTTAGAGTCCTCTGTGCCAGTCAGTTCAGCTGCATGGGAACTCGCCCTTTATCAGTTAGAAAAGGGTATATTGAGGAAAGCTAATAGTGTGCTGTATCAGCTCGTAAAGCCACATTCCATTAAGAGCAAATAATCTTCAATTAAACTTTTCGATGTTTAAAACGTTAATGAGGGTTTTTAAACAGTCAGGGCCAAAAACCATTTAACAAAAATTGTACTTGATTTAACAAAGAGATTTGTTATAGAAGAGGAGCTACCAGCACAGCTATTTCATCAATTAACAAACAAATCAGCTGTTTGGATATA
>JAYJLX010041437.1:0-14281 GCA_036873525.1 Chalinula nematifera
TGAAAGGGTTAGGAGCATGGGAAACATTACACTGTTGAACATAATGTACAATACTACTGTTACACTGGCAGGATTTAATTTTACTTTCAAGAAACATACCATGTGGACATGATAACACATTAACAATTACTTTAAGAGGTACTCCATAAGCAAACCTCAAAGCTAGCACTCCAGCTATATCAATTTCCATTTCCACTGTTGTATTGGTTTGTGGTACCAATGGTTTGAATGAGAGTGTTCCACAAGGGTGATCAATTTCTTGACCTTGGACATCGTTTTCCATGATTTCAACTCCTTTGGTTGAAGTGGAAACATTTAAAAACCCTGGACTAAAGCCATTACAGTGTCCTGTAGTTGAAACTGATAAATCTATGTTCTGCCCTGGCAAAAGCTGGACAGTAATGTTTCTTATATCAGGCAAAATACTTTGTTTGTCTTCACATAATAAGACACTGAATGGATCAGATGAAACACTGGATGGAGTGGACTGTAGTAAACCATTAGAGGATGACAGATCAGAACAGTTAGCAATATAATTTATATCCGTATGATCCGTTTTTAGTAAGTCTGACAAAAAAAGACCTTGTTCATATTTTGTCTCAAAATATATACAGTAACCCAAAACTCCCCCATACATGTTGTCACCAGCAATGGAAGCTGTGTTGTTGTAAAAAACAGCAGTTTTGAGACTCAAAAAAGTGCAGTAATTCACTTCATCAAAGTAGGTGATCGTATAATCAGCATATAATATCAGTCTGGTAGTTTCTGAATATAATGCTCCTCCATAAAATGCTTTGTTGTTTCTGAAAATTAAAGTTGTATCATGTGACATTAAAGAATAACCACTACCTCTGATATGAATGCCACCCCCAACAAGTGCTGTATTGTTTTCAATGAGATTATGTCCACTGAACTGTAAACCACAGTCATTGATACGAATCGGAGTCATTTTATTGTTAACCATTGTAATATTGTCAATAAACACACTAGGGACTCGAGAGAAGCACAGTATGTCAATGACTGGTGTCATCTTTGGGGCGGCATGATTGTGAAACACACAAGAATTTATAAATAAATTGTATCGAACACCGTACATTGTGCTAGCAATATATAGTCCCCTAGTATTTGCTTTGAAAACACAATTAATGAGTTTGAAGAGAACTTTGAGTTTGAGATCAGAATTAAGTCTGTACTTAATATGCCACCAATCATGTACATAAGTCACTCCATGTGTGTTGTCTTGTATATGACAGCTATCTATTGTAATTATGGTATCTACCATTGTAGAAGCAAATGAAAAATAACTAAAATCAAATTTTATTGAGCCTGGAATCCTTTGACAATTTGGGGGAACGGTATTGGTATTTGATTGAAATGTTGAGTTCTTGACAATTATATTGTAATTGTTATAATTCTTTAGTTCTGGTGCTATTTCCAAAGCTGATCCACCTACGTTGCCCACAAATATACTATCAGTTACATCAACTTTGCTGTTACCATCTGCAGTTCTGGGGATTAGGCTTATTACAAGTTCACCAATACTAGTACTCCAGATACAATCCTTGCCATCAAGCATAACTTTATTGCCTTGGAATGTACTTCTGATCACTTGAATGTGACTGTTAATTGAGTCGAATGCATTAATTTCCGCTCCTGCACACATTGATGCCACATTTTTAGCAAAAATAGAATTAGCTATGACAATATTGGAAGTAGTATTTGTAAGAGATACCCATTCCAAAAATGTTGCGTATGCTTTTGCGCGTGCCATGATGCTAAGGATACTACCAGCATAATTGGTAAATATATAGTTATTAGTAAACATTGAATCATTCACAGTTATTTTTGCTTGCACACTATAAACAGAAATGGCAGCCACACCATCACATAAACAGCCATTAATTCCTCTGAATGTAGTGTTCTTTAATGTAACGACTGCTATTTGTGTATTATTAATATCACAGTAAAGTCCACCTCCACGTTTACTCTTAACTGCATTACCATTGAATACAGTATCAGTAATAGTGTAGTTCACTTTTCCTATATTAATAGTAATTATATTTACACTGTACCCCCGTTGCAATTGATGGTATTCCAGAGAACAGTCTGAAATACCAAATCCATTGTTAGAGAAGTTGGAGTGAATTATTTCCATGACAGCAACATTATATACCAGTAGTCCAACTCCTGTACTGTTTGTGATAGCAAAATGTCGCAATGTTAGCGAATGACAGTTGGTAACGGTAAGAGCACCATCATAAATGGTTGGAGTACAGCCTTCTATTATCAGTGATCTCAGTGTAATATTGGAGCTGTTCTGAAATGCAAATCCATGTGATCCATCAGTACACTGAATGATAGGAGTATCAGTAGTCTGTCCAGTGAATGTTATATTGCTAATGCCTGAGATACTCACAGGTACTGGAGTATTACTGAGGATGTGTGTACCACTCAAGAATGTGAATTCCGTGTTTGAAGTAAAGTATTGTGAAATATTCCGGATATAAAACGACAATTCATGGCAGTTTGGGATACCATCAGAACACTGATTGGAACTGGATGAAACTGTGTAGACCACATTAAACACTAACGAACAGACTTGCTTTGGGTTGTATAAAATAACCTGAAATGATTAATCAAGTTAAACAAAACATTACATCATGTGCATGGCTAATACAATCATAATTTAATTATATAATATATCTATATTTAACCAACATACCAGTGTTAGAAATATTAGAGAAATTATCTTCTGCATATTCTGTGTGATCACGACTGATGAGATTGAACGACAAGCCTAAAGTTAAATTTGAATCAAACTGCTTTATATATTATGTACAAGTCTATGATGTCATAGAAGCTATATGCAGGCATATAACGGCGGGCATATTATCTTGTCATACCACTTAAAAGATAATAAGCACTTCTATATCTGGAACTCAGACCATGTTGCATGCATGGGAGTCTTTTATCTTGTAATATGGGTATACATGTATGTATATACCTTATGGTTATACCACACTGAGGACGAAGGTGTGGCTTGTGAACATTACTATACTGAGAGAACTCTTTTATCTTTTAACTTAAGAGATATTGGGGAGACTTTTATCTTTTAATTATTAGACTCTTTTATCAATCTTAAAAGAATGTGGAATCTTTCATCCTTTAATATTTCCCAGATGATCTCAACAGGGACATGCATGCATGCATGCTATATATGCATGCATGCATGCTATATATGAGAGGATGAAAGTAAATAAAATTAATATTACAGTTTGGAAATTGAATAACAAAAAAAAAAACAATATTAATTTTATCTCATGTTTTTTTGTCTATACTCTCATACATCTAGACTATCTCTACTGACTTGCAATAAATTACACTCATGAACATTAGTATTATACATTAATACACCCATGGACATTATATTAGTTAAAATTAATTTTTAGTCGGTATACAACTGTCTAACTATGTTTAGTGCATTGCATTAACTGACTCCGCCCTGCTTTCTTATGCATAAGTATTAACTGCAGCACACACCGCAGCAATGTGCTGAGATAAATTGATAATAATCGAAGTAATGTAACATGTAAATACCATGCATGACTGATTGTTTAATCTATAGATTAATGGTATGAGCTGCTTGTGGTGGTCCAAATATTGCCACTATACCACTGTACAAAATTATTGATTCTATATAATTGACCTTATAATACAATTGTTATTTTAAACAATAAAAACAAAAAAAAAGATGGCACAGCATTTTCTGCGCTATACAAATAACCTATGCAGTTGAAATGAATAATTTTAGAGCTAATTCCCACTATAGTTATAGGTGGGCATGGCTGGCCCCATGCACTTCCCACTGCAGGTTTGTTATTGCTAGCTGCTGTTGTCTGTGCCAGAGGATATCTAGGGGGTCCAGGAATATTGGCTGCTGTGTGTGGCTGAGGAGGGCGATGAGAACCCCAGTGGGTTGTTGATGGTAACCACATGTTTTAGAAGCAACCTATATATACAAAAGACAGATTAACAGTGGTTTAACAATAGTCTATCATTATGATACCTGTTTATTGATTCAGTCGACTGACTTCCATGGAATATTCACTTACTTCTGATACCTATCATTAAATGCCTATAGAAATGTACAGAGAGACAGAGAGATTGGGTGGGGCCACATTAATTGACAGTACATGCATAGGAAGGAGATGTGCAAGGACAGGTATGTCCCTAAAAGCAAACGCTGCTTTTTTTTTTCCAATACCCCTAGGGTATGTTAACCTATTCCATTATAATTATGCACAGTACCAATAAACCATCTGTGTTACCATGGCAACACTGATATGTACATGTGTTACCATGGTAACATATGTACATGTGTTACCATGGTAACATATGTACATGTGTTACCATGATAATATATGTACATGTGTTACCATAGTAAAGTTATGTACACATGTAACTCACCTCCTCTATTGATGGCCGGGTTGTGTCTAATGTTGAGTGATTGTATGCTGCATGTGTGTATTTCCTTATTAGGGATATTTCAGTATAGAAGTTATGTATGTGCTTCAGTATAGAAGTTATGTAACTGGTTTCCAGCTAAGGGAGGAGGAGGGGATCGAAGCACGTTATTCACAGTTTTTAGATATGCTGATTTGTCCTTTTCAGAACAGTAGGTATAGCTAGGATTCATTATAGTTAGGTCCTGCAAGGGGAGGAGGAGAAGGCCTAGGGAATCACGCTTTTTTAGGTATAGGCTGACTAACTTATCTAGGCCTGTTCTTTTTAGGATAATAATGGATAAGATTCCTTAGCTATACTCCCATGCAGAGAGGAGCTAGTAGAGGGAACACTAGCGTTTCACATTTCTTTAGGTGGGCTAGCTAACCTGTTCTACGTTGGAACAATGAGGCTGGATTCATTATAGTTAGGTACATGTAGGTAGGTAGGATTCAATAGTCTAGCAGTAGATGGGTAACAGCCACTAGCTATGGCAGGCTAACATGACTGGTTGGTATAGTTTTGTGTGGATGTTACATTAATTTTCATGGGGCATAAGAATTTCTGAATATTGTGGGTGTCCAATTTACAATCAAAATATTTCATTGCAAAAAAAATAATAGCATATTTTTACATAAAAAAACTTAAACGTTTCAACCGGAACTAGGCCTTCTTCATCGATCAGGTGACAATAGAAGTTCTTCAAGCTAAAAAATGTATAATACGGTAAAAAAGTTTCCTAAATTCATTATTGGTGATAATAATACTATTACTCACATTTTTCCAATATCATTCATTCATTGTTTGGCTAGTGGTGCTATGTTTTTTCCATGCATGTCTGCTTCATGTTTTCTTGTGCAGTTAAAAATTGTATTTGGCAACCAGCAGCTACTGCCCTTCCATCAAACATCCCACAGAATGTTCCCCATCGACAAATCAGGTATTTTAGTCTCCCAGCATAGCTGCAATTAATCTCTGATGGTTGACTATAGCTGTTGTTTGGATGAAAACACTTGTATAACAAAAAAAAGAATGAGAGCCAGAGGAAGTGAAGGGGGCGTGGCTGAAAGCATGCAGGTAGGGGTGGGGCTGATGACTCTCTGGTACTGATTACTCTGAATAATGAAATGAAAATTATATTTAGCAACTATAGACCACCTCTATATAGACTGTCTGTTTGAGGTTGAACTGAATGTGATTCTGCTTGGCTGTTATCTGAATAAAACAGAGGACAAATTGAAAACAATGTCTTATGCTTTTAATGGCATCAGTACAGTAGCACAATGTGATATCACAGCACTGATTGTAATCCACATCAATCCATATTATACAGTAGCATAATTAGGGAAACAGATCCATATTATATATACATGCATGAATAAGAGTATGCTGATGCCAACCAATTGTCGATTCTTAGTATACATTTCATATGTCAATTAAAATTATAACTTGCTTGTATAAAGGCTGATTTACACTGTAAACTTAACATAACTTAACGTAAAATAATGTAAGCAAAATATACGTACAGCAAGAGTACGAATAGTTAACATAACATAAAAATAGAACCAACTTTTGCTGTGTATATATTTTGCTTATATGTTATGTTAAGTTAAGTTTCAAGCGTAAATCAGCGATTTACTGCGAGTAGCTTTAAAATTAATTTCACAAATGAACTAGCAAAAAAAGAAAGATCTAAATAATTATATTCTAATTGAAATTACTAAAACTATTATATTCAATAACTAAAAATTAATGAAGAATAATAAGTAATTAAGGTCACTAAACAATTAACTAAATGAATTAAATAAATGAACAAAATGCTGTGAATTAATAAATAATAGGGATCCTAAAACAATTAAAATAAATGAACAATAATAACTTAGATAAATGAAAAATGCTCCATGCTTAAAATGCTTAAAATAATTTTAAGGAATTTTAATCAAAATCAAAAATTATTGAGTCTCTTCGACAAATCGGTACACTTGGTGAATAGTTATCATCACTGCTTTCATCACTTTGATCAGCTTGCAATAATGGCTGAAGTTGATGCTCTTTAAAATGCCATTTTCTCTTACATCTTCCACTCAGGAGTTTATAAAAGTGCCAAATAACGATCGCAATAAACATGAGTATAGACAATGTCACTAATGTCATCGTTGCTATGGCAACATGTGGTGGTGTATTATGGTCAAACATGAGTGCATTTATAAGACAAACAGCACACAGATTGATGTGGAAGAATTTCTCACAATAGTAATTGAGCTTTGATTGATAATAGCCGGAATGGAACACATTATAGATAACCACCTCTATAATCACAATGATGTAGTTATTGATATAGTCAGCTGATCCTGAAGTGTATGCGAACACTACTGTCACAACAATACGAATCAGAACCAGTACACCAGTCCAGTATCCATAGCGTGGTACGAATGGACCAGAATAAGCATCAGTAAATGGATGAATACGGAATAAAATGTATTGTAAACAACGACAAACTCTGTAGTTACTGGCTCGTTGTAAACATTGGAAAAATAAAAGCAATAAAGTGTACACGGCAACAAGCATTAATACTACCACACCGAATCCTATCAGTAAGGAATGTCTAATACTCCAGTATTCAATACTACCATCAACGCTCCATACTAATTCAGTATGAGTACCACACTGAAGTCTAGTTGCCATAAACACAGCTGTTACAGTACGCAGTAACTTAGTGAATGAAATAAGAATGAGAGTGGCTAACACTGAAATAATATTAGTTGGTAAGTATCGAGAGAATTTGATGGAGTATTTACTGTACAGTATGATTCCAATAGTGACTAACCACAGATACAAGGGGAACGCAAACTGAAGCCATGTCTTCCAGTATCCATCCAGTCCATTAAAGAAACATAACTCAATACCAAAATCCAAATTCAGCCACGATATGAATTGGCTGATTACTGGTATACTGCCATTGGGGAACAGCTGTGTTTCATTTAGTTTAATAATATTAACATAAAACAATAGCCCATTAAGCATACCTACAGATATCGTCATGTTGAGGAATATAATGATAATTATCAGTAATATTCCAGCAATGGAGAATACCAATAGTAACAGGAGATAGTAGTTGGAACAGTGTCCACATCTATTGGATCCCAACATGAGACTGAGGCCGGGTTGACATTGACCACACAGTGTACCTGTCCTATTGTTACTACACTGGTAATCAGTAGTGTTATCCAAATTAAAGTAGATATCGGTACTCAAAGAGCAGTAGTCAAATGGACAAATGGGAGCAATACTAATACACTGCTTTCCTTCATTGTAGGTCATCCAATTGTTCATGTTGATAGTCTTTATGAAAGGGTTAGGAGCATGGGAAACATTACACTGTTTAACATAATGTACAATACTACTGTTACACTGGCAGGATTTAGTTTTACTTTCGAGAAACATACCACATGGACACGATAACACAGTTACAATCACTCTGAGAGGAATCGTACTCAATTTTGTGTGTGCTATACCTATTTCCATTTTAACTATTGTATTGGTTTGTGGTACCAATGGCTTAAATGAGAATGTTCCGCAAGGATGATCAATTTCTTGACCTTGGACATCATTCTCCATGATTTCAACTCCTTTAGTTGAAGCAGAAACATTTAAAAATCCTGGACTAAAGCCATTACAATGTCCTGTTGTTGAAACAGATAAATCTATGTTCTGTCCTGGCAAAAGCTGGACGGTAATGCTTCTTATATCAGGCAAAATCCTTAGTTTATCATCACATAATAAAACACTGAATGGATCTGATGAAACGCTGGATGGAGTGGACTGTAGTAAGCCATTAGAGGATGACAAGTCAGAACAGTTAATAGTATGATTTAAAGCTGTACCACGTATTTGTAAGTAAGTGTCATGTATCTCAAAGTATGTACAGTGACTCAGAAGACCCCCATACATGTTGTCACCAGCAATGGAAGCCGTGTTGTTGTAAAAAACAGCAGTCTTGAGACTATAGAAAGTGCAGTAATTCGACTCAGCATAATTATAGTCTGCGACTGACCATACAATAGCTTCTGAATATAATGCTCCTCCATAAATTGCTTTGTTGTTTGTGAAAATTAAAGTTGTATTAGGTGACATAAAAGAATACCCAGTACTTCTGATATGAATGCCACCCCCTACAAACGCAGTATTGTTTTCAATGAGATTATGTCCACTGAACTGTAAACCACAGTCACTGATACGAATTGGAGTCATTTTATTGTTGGCCATTGTAATATTGTCAATATACACACTAGGGAATCGAGAGAAGCACAGTACATTAATGACCGGTACTGCTGGCTTTATTATCTCTGCTGTACGCTTTGGGACATCATGGTTTAAAAACGCACAAGAATTTATAACTAACTTGTATTGAACTCCATGCTTTGTGATAACAAAAAGCAGTCCCATAGTATTTGCTTTGAAAACACAATTAACAAGTTTGAAAACAACATTATAAAATTTGAAATCAGAATTAAGAGTGCCCTGATGATACCACCAATAATTTTGAAAAGTCACTCCTCCAATTGTATTATCTTGTATATGACAGCTATCAATTGTAACAATGGCATCTACCATTGTAGAAGCTTGCAAAAAATATTCGAAATAAATCAATATTGAGCTGCACGTTTGACAGATTATGTTTGGGAGAGCTGTATTTGATTGAAATGTTGAGTTCTTGACTGTTATATTGCAATTGACATGATTCTCAAGTGCTGGCTGTATTCCTAAAAATGATCGTCCTTTGCCACCTACAACGTTGTTGTTAAATATACTATCAATTACATCAACTGTGATGTTACCATGTGAAACCCATTCTGCAGTTCTGGGGGATATTAAAAGTCCCCGAACACCTTTTAATTTGTCATCAAGCATAACTATGTTGCCTTTGAATATACTTTTGATCACTTGAATGTGACTGTTTACTGAATTAGATGTCAAGATTGCTACTCCAACAAATTGTGTAGCCATATTTTCAGCAAAAATAGAATTAACTATGACAATATTGGAAGTAGTATTTGCAAGAGGTACCTGTGTTACTACTACTTTGATGCTGAGGGCACCTTTATTATTAATCATTGGTAGATAGTTATTAATAAACATTGAATTATTCACAGTTATCCTTGCTAGCAGACTATATTCCCTGACAGTAACGGTAGCCACACTAATACAGCCATTGATTCCTCTGAATGTAGTGTTCTTTAATGTAACGACTGCTGTCTGTGTATTAACAATATCACAGTAAAGTCCACCTCCAAGTTGACTCTTAACTGTATTACCATTGAAGACAGTATCAGTAATAGTGTAATTCACCTCTTCTACATTAACAGCAATGACATTCACACTATGCCACCATTGGAAAGTTACCAGAGAACAGTTTAAAATACTGAGTCCATTTTTAAAGAAGTTAGAATGAATTATTTCCATGGCATTAACATTATATACCAGTAGTCCAACTCCTATAGTGTTTCTGATAGTAAAGTGTCGTAATGTTAGTGAATGACAGTTGGTAACAGTAAGAGCACCGTCGTAAATGGTTGGAGTACAGCCTTCTATTATCAGTGACCTCAGTGTAATATTGGAGCTGTTCTGAAATGCAAATCCATGTGATCCATCAGTACACTGAATGATAGGAGTATCAGTAGTCTGTCCAGTGAATGTTATATTGCTAATACCTGAGATACTCACAGGTACTGGAGTATTACTGAAGATGTGTGTACCACTCAAGAATCTGAATTCCATGTTCGAAGTAAAGTATTGTGAAATATTCCGGATATAAAATGACAATTCATGACAGTTCGGTATACCATCAGCACACTGATTGGATCTGGATGAAACTGTGTAGATGTTCAATACAACGGAACAGACTTGCTTTGGGTTGTATAAAGTAACCTGAAATGATAAATTAAACAAAACATTATATCATGTGACTATATGATTTAGTCATAGCCGGTATGTATGCATGCAAGCAACGTACAGCTGCTAAAATTATTAGACCAAATATTTTCTGCATATTAGTGCTGTGTGCATGAGATTGAACTGATTACAACCCTTATAAGCTTGAATCAAACTTCGGCTTTATAATACATACAAGGCTATATGATGTCATCAGTAGTTATAGAAGACCTCAAGTTTAGGTGCCAAGTATCAAGTATCATATTCATCACTATAAATAAATATGGCATGAAATATAATTGTGAACCCATATAGTAAACTATAAAGACAGTATATGATAGTAAACACTGTCAATGCATGTATAAACAATAATACAAAAAGCACTTATATACTATTGATTGTAATCTATATGCAGCCATGCAGGGTATAATTGGTAATATACCACATAAAGGAGAGGAGAGGATGAAGCTGGTTGTAGTTGAGTGAGCACATAGTGGACTAGCTCTTTCCCTCGTATAGATCCAATAGTGACTGCCAGTAGTAAATTAATATACTAGAGTATATATAATCATATTATAGTAAATTAATCAAGTTACTGTAACTATAGTTTGGCAAGAAAAAAAAGATTTGTTTTCTCATATTTTTATTATGCCCTCGTGATACACACCATGTTATTGACATGCATATCCCATGACCATCATTGCCACTACAAAATTATTATTGATTCTATAATTGACCTTATATACAATTACACATATTATTTTAAAGATAGAATTTTCAATAAATTTAATCTGTGCAAAAAAAGCAATAATACAAAAAAAGATAAATTGCAGCATTCTCTTTGCTATATAAATAACCTATGCAGTCGAAATTTATAATTCAAGAGCCAATTCCCACTATAATAAGGTGGGCGTGGCTGGCCCCCACCTCCCACTGCAGGTCTGTTATTGCTAGCTGTTGTCTGTGCCAGAGGATATCTAGGGGGTCCGGGAATATTGGCTGCGGTGTGTTGTTGAGAAGGGCGATGGGAACCCCCAGTGGGTTGTTGATGGTAACCACGTGTTTTAGAAGCAGCCCGCTACATATATACAAAGACACATTAACAGTGGTTTAACAATAGTTTTATTATCATGATACCTGTTTATTGATTCGACTGACTTCCATGGAATATTCACTTACTTCTGATACCTATAATCAAATACTATAAATAATGTACAGTATGGTATAAACACTGCCTTACATTATCAGGGAATGGGTCTTTCTTTAGTTGATGTTGGGCAGGGACTCGTGGAACTGATGGTGTATTCAAGGGAAAGGCATTAGGATTGAAGAACTGTTGAATAAGAAGCAATTATAAACCATGGAAGGGTTTAGTATAATATAATATACCTGAGGTTGGGTAGGGGGAGGTGGTGCCTGTGGCTGATCCTGTTGGTCATCTCCAACGTCAATACTAGTAGATGAAGAGGCTGATTTAGGGGCATCCTCATGAGGGGTCACCTGATGCTGTAATGGTGATTCCGTAGCAGCAGCTGATGGTATGTGTAATGGAGGGAGTTTACTAGAGGACGTTACACGACCGTCTCTACTGGCTGTGGGACTAGATGAGTTACCTATTAGAAACAAGTAGTATATACTTAAACTGTTTCCAGTGAAGAAGCAGCTTGGGTTGATAGGACCTGATAATGATGTCCTTGTCGGGCTTCCCATAGGGTAGGGGAGGCAGAGCCATTAGTATCACCCAGATTAAGTATATCCACATACATGGATCGGCTCCAACACGACAAAAATTTATTGCCATTATAATTACAAAAAAATTAGATCACACCCACTAATTAAATACCTAATACCAAACATACCATGCATTCCATGATTGCTTGTTCCAGTTGAATTATAACCGCAATGGCAGCTCAGTATCCATTACATCCAGTGGACAGGATGAATAGTGAAGCTATGTTGATAACTATATTATACATACAATATGTGCAGTAGTGGACAAAATAGTTAATGTTGTGTTTTGAAAAACACGTTGAAAAACAATAAAAAGGAATTGAAAGGTGGTCCCTTTTTACTGATATAGCTTAATCTCTCAAATAGATGGTAAAAAGGATCATTTTTCAAAACAAAATGTTATCTGTTCACTACTGTAATTAAGTACAGTGGGTGGCCGTCCAAGTATCATAGTATAGAAGGTATTCAATGGATCGGTTGGTGGTAAACTGGCAGTGAATTTATTCACAACAAATGCTCTACTCTGGTCGTCCATACAACTAGACAGCATCAGAGCATGCCCCCATAACGACTTCTTACACACCCACTCCAATGCATCCTATTATAACTTCCATATAAGGGAATATGTCACTATGTATGTATACCCCATACCTTACGTCTTCCTGATAATAAATACTGCCTAAACTCATCTAATGAGGTGCCTAACTGCCTATTCCATCAATGTCACAGACTCCGCCCACTCTAATACCACGGCGCACGGCGCACGGCGCGGCCAGGGCTTAGGAGTAGTCACATGACTAGAGTCTGTGGTTGGTATAAGGATCATACCATTTTGAAATTAATTAAAGGGCCTGGGAGAGGACAGTTCATGAGTAGCTTCAGGAGCCTAATAAAACCAAAAAATTCTAATAATGATTAATGGGCAATAGTAATAAACTACTAGCAGTAGAAACATGCTCAGAACGTTGAGTTGGGGCTACTGTAAAAAAATGGCTGTCCACAAGGAAATGAAGGGGCGTGGCTGAAACATGCAGGTGGGGGTGGGGCTGATATCACGGGTGGAGCCCATTCGGACCTTCAGGTATTACGGTGAAATGAATTTTATTAAGCAACTACAGTAGAACCTATGATAATAAAAACTCCCTTTAATGAAAACCTTTATGTAATGAAAATATTTTGAGGTCCCTCGAATGTTTAAGCAACCTCTCTTTAAAGGAAAACCTCTGAGTAATGAAGCAATTCAAAAGTTTCATTGTTTGGAGGTTCCACTATGTAGTACACCATCTTTTTGAGCTTAAACTGAATGCGATTTTACTTGGCTGTTATATTGCATAAAACAGAGGACAAATCGGAAACATTGTCTTCATTTAATACTTTAATGGCAACAGTAGCACAATGTGAGAACATATAGCACTGATTGTAATCCACATCAATTCATTCAATTCAATTCGTACACTGTAGCATAATCTGGCAAACAGATCCATATTATATACACATGCATGCATGAGCTCAATTACTATAATATTCGATGCTGTAGAAATACAAATACATTATATAATTCAGTGGATACATACCATGGTATGATGTGTGTATTCAGGTAACTTTTGTTACATGTTTCATAGCTTTCAGTAAAACTAATTTCACAAATTAATGAATAGCAAAAAAAGGAAGATCTACATTATATTCAAACTGAAACTATTAAAACTATTTAATAACTATAAAGTAATGAACGATACTAACTAAGATAATAAGCAATTAACTAAATGAAATTTTAATGAATTTTTAATCAAAATCAAAAATTATTGAGTCTCTTCGACAAATCTTTACACTTGGTGAAAAGTTATTGTCACTACTTTCATCACTTTGATCAGCTTGCAATAATGGCTGAAATTGATGCTTTTTAAAATGCCATTTGCTCTTACATCTTCCCCTCAGGAGTTTATAAAAGTGCCAAGTAACAATCGCAATAAACATGAGTATAGACAATGTCACTGATGTCATCGTTGCTATGGCAACATGTGGTGGTGTATTATGCGGTACAAACATGAGTGCATTTATAAGACAAACAGCACACAGATTGATGTGGAAGAATTTCTCACAATAATAATTGAGCTTT
>JAYJLX010041448.1:0-14280 GCA_036873525.1 Chalinula nematifera
TATATATATATATATATATATATATATATATATATAAAGTGTAATGCTACAATTATAATACTGTAGAAGTGTCCTAGGAGTATTAGGCTGGCAAGTGTTTGAAGGGCGGACTGACTTATTGCCACGGTAGCAATCATTAAGTTGTTCAAGCTGCCAGGTAATCAGTTCTTACATGTGATATTAATAGTAATGAGACTAATGACAGCCTTATTCAACTCTTTTAATTCTATTAACCCAGGCTGAGTTAAATAAGCTGCTCAGAGAAGACTGAAGTATTTAATTTTTTTAACTTAATGTCGGAGGTGATCCGTTCAGCCTTATCCCCTCACTCTAATCAGGACAATATGTAAGTTATTACTTTTCTTTGCTTGTTCAATTCAATATGGTTAAAGTAAACTGTTTCACACTCTTCCTTTTTTATGTTTTAGGTGATCCTTCAGTACAGCTTCTTATCCCACAGATCATGTACAGCCGATTCTCCCTCTCACACTATGAAGGGTGAGCTAACCTATATGCAGGATGGTTGGTAAGTTCATACTATACTCTTTAAATCTATTCCTATTCTCTTCAATTTAGAAGCAAGTTCAACATTATCGTCATTGAGGATATTTCATTTTATCGGAGTTGTGAGTATCATTAATCCAGCAATATGTCTATGTCCTTAAGTATTGTTTTAGGTGACATTCAGGGGTCAATCAGTTGAGCTGTTAGTGCTTGTGTTTAGTACAAGGAATCAGCCCGGCTATAGTTTGTGAGTTATAAGTTACATGTACAACAAGTGTAGTAATATATCTTCGCTTATTCACACTTAGTCCAGACAGTGGAGGAAGCTGGCCTCGGCTGAGTTTAATGGATATAAGGTTAATATAGATTAGTGTAACATAAACTGTATGTTTTTCATTTTGTTTTGATATAGCCCTGGCTGACTAAAGTTTTGCTTGTGATTCAGTACATGCGACCAAGACTGGCAAAGGCTGTAACCCAAGAGTGAAGGCTATAGAAGATTGATTACTAAACTCTTATATAGTGAAGGACTGAAGGTTTTCTGTTTGTCTTGTTTTTTTTTAGTTATTTTAGTGTTCATTTGTTTTACTTTTATTTTAAAGAATACATTTTAATGTGAACTGTTTTAATAGCATGATTCAGTGTGCTGTATTAGCACATCTTGGAGTTCAGCACATGTGTAGATTTCAGCACATATCCCAATTAGCACATGTGTGAAGTGCTAATTTTTGGGACAAGCGTTCAGCACATCTTTATGTGCCTAGATAGCACGTTTCTTTTTACTGTAGTTGTCCCTAGTTGTTTATTAAACCACGGAAGATCTGGCTTTAAACAATGAGGTGACTCTAGACCTCTATACTGGTTACCATCCCATAGAGGATCGGCTGTGTACAGGGATAGCTTCCACCCACTTGCAATTGATTGAACAGGATTACCGGATTCACAATAATAATCATCAACACCAATGAAGGAAGGAATGTTATCTCCTTGTTTGCTACCAGTCTGACAGGGACATGTGAAAGTTCCATGCCAAATTGAGTTATCTTCTTTAAGTCCAGCCATTAATGTCCAGATGTGTTGTCGAGGGCTACCTCTTGTCAATGATATCCCATCAACATAATAAGAGTTGATATTGTTGTGTTGAGCACCAAGTCCATGAACAGCATCAGGGGACCCATATTGATATCCTATTACTTTACCACACACCCTGGAGTATTGTACTCCATGTGATGGATATTTGATTGAATGACAGCTCCCGCCTCCTGCAGTAGGTCTACCACAAGCTCGTTTCTCATTAGCTTGATATAATCGTAGTCCACCGGGACAGTTCTCTAATGGGTCTGTCATATCTATATGAGCTAGTCTTGTCCATCCTTCATCAGACCCACAGAGTGTCTCCATGTTGCAGTATACGTATTCTGTTGTCTTTGCAGTAGCTGCTATTAGGTAGACTCCTGAAGGACTCGATGGCATTCTTTGTTTGATGTCTTTACATGATGTCGGTAGTGGTGTGGATGATACAGTGTTGTTATGCATTGCTATCAGTTCTTCAGTGAATAGCAGTACATTGTTGAGTACACCTGCTGTTGTATACGATCTGTTCTTTAGATCAGATATAGGGTGGCCTTCAATTTGTTCATATCACTGATTAATTCGTTAAGGATTTCTATTCCATTGGTTTGTGAATCACTGTTGTTACCACCATTGGCCATGTTGTAGCTTTCTTGTGGACATGTAGCGGTACATGTGAAACTTACCTTGGAGGCTTCGTCCCCAGACAGTAGTAATGGATGCAACAAGAAGTACACAAGAGATTAGGAAATTGCATGAGTTGATCATTTTTTATTGGTTGACAAAATTATTAATGTTTTCAATTTGATCTTCTCACTGAGTGTAGTTCCTGATATACTGTGAGTTGGTACTGACTAGTGATGTCACTGCTGGTTAGCTTCGTCATGCTCTTGGTCACATATTTATTGCATTATAAAAGGTGGTTTTACAATTTAAGGGGCTTCTTGTCTATTTCTTATCAGATGTGTTGGCTCCTTTATTCGAGTGGCAGCTGTATGGAAACTTCTTTTGTTTCAAAGCCATCTGTCATATGACATTTTTTGGCTGTACCAGCCAATAACAAGTTCTGTTCCTTACCACAAATTTGTATCTGGTCAGTTAAATTGAGTTGATTCATTATTTATATTGTGTGGCAGTGAGTCCATAACATAAAGTGATGGAATCCTGATTATTTGCTGCCGGGTAGCCAAGCCACAGTGAATGGGATAAAATATTCAGCATTAAATTACTACACACCATAATTATTATAAATAATTTAAGTAATACATTAAGTTCAATAAAAAATGCACTATATATCATCATATGTTATTACAATAATCAGCCATCACCCCTACATGTAGCTTTATAACAAAGCACTTACAAGCCCCACCCAATTAATTGATTACAGAACAAAATTTTCAGCAAAGTTGATTCTTCACCAAAGGTCCTTAAATATGCACATGTAACTGCAATACTAAGCAAATAAAATACCACCAATGGGCCAACATGAGTACACCAGAAATACCAGTGTATGAAAGAACTAAGCTGTTCTGAAGAGGCATGCATCCATCATCTGATCCATACCAAACTGTATAGCATTAGCCTCAAACATACTTAGCCCTACTAGACCAGGAATAATAATTGCTGTAAAAAAACAATCGGACACAAAATTGGCCCATTCTTTATTCTCTATATATATCCTTATGATATTTTACCATAAGACTTCCAGCAATTAAAGCTATTGAACTCAGTAACAAAGGAACGAAGGATCTCTTCACTATTTTGAGTTACTCGAATACACTTCAGTTAACCATCCACACATGCATGGATATAAGAAATAGCAAATGCCAATACTAATGGCAGTGCTACGAGCTCCTGAACTACTTGCAAAGTTAGTCATCCACATTGAGAATGAGAATTCATTAAAATGAGCAGCCAAACAAAGCAGCAAGAGCATGCACCCTCATCACTGAGTAATCCCGAAAAAGAGAAGAAGTTTTCAATTGCTTTTCTCATGAGAAATAATGATAATATAGCTAATGATATGCATGGGATATTGAAGTCAGTAAAATTAATTTATAAGTCCCATATTTATATTATAAAGCAATGTTAGCAAAAAACATTCAAAATAATAATAATAAAACCCGCCTTTCAAAATTATCTGAATGAACATTGAAAGTATCCTTCTAGCTCAGTGCAGTTCATTATGATATGAATAAAGCGAGTTTTACTTCAAAGGTACACTGAAACACATACAAAACCAACTACGATAATAAACTTCAGTGTATGATAAACTGACTATAGTATATGACGGTGCACTAATAGGCTGGCCGGTGACCATGCCTATACGATATGTAGAATTCAATATTGAAATTAGTATAGACAAAGGCTCTACTCCAGTGATTAACATAACATAACATTATTCCTTTTATATTATAGCCCAATCACTGAAGACATTACTCACAGTTTTGGAATCGATCTCATGACTGGACTGAGGGGAATTGGCGGCATGAAAAGTCACTGAGCACTTCGAACTTTCGTGATAATTGTTCAAAAATATTGTTTTCATTTATATAATCTCATGATTGCATGCAGTGCCAATGGAAATGAAGTAGCCTTCATAACTAATTTACAATTACTTATTGACAGGGCAAAGCAGTGACATAAAAGAATGTGTTGTTTTATTATTGAAACAATTAATTAAGGGACTGGTTTACGGGACTAAAATAATTTATCTAAATCTACTGCTTTACCAGTAGATTTATTACTAGACTAGTATTACTCTGTGTATAGACTATTTATATCTATAATTATCCTCACTCTGTCTGTCTTCTGCTATAAACATCCTGCTCTACTAACATGTAGATCTTCCTCTGTAAGTAGAGAAACTCCCCCAAACCACAAAAAGGAAGACACCACGGCAGACAAAGCTATTTTTATTTGTCACTGATGTACATTCTCAAACCTCAATATTTTTGTTTGTTCCAAGTTCTGTTTTTCTTGGTATGATGCCGAGAAAAAAACTATTGCAATAATTTATTCTGTTAATTCTCTTCATGATTAGATTACCACAACTCAGAGTCTAATAATGTCGGATAATAAGCCAACAGTTACAGATCTCGATACGTGTCTACAAGGAGTAGTGGAAAGCTGGAAGAGATTCGCCCTCCGTCTTCCAGGAATCAACCAAGCAGATCTAGACATCATTGAAGCAAATAAACTAGGAGACGTGGTTGACCAGAAGCTACAACTGTACAAAATATGGTTCAAGCGCTGCCCCAATGCCTCATGGGATGATGTAGTCAAAGGACTGGAGGCGGTTGGGGAGAACGCCATTGCTAAACAACTGAGGGAGAAATACCTTACTAAAGAAGTGCAAGTAAGTGTTACTTTGGAGTACTTCAGTTATCCACTCACTCGTAGTAGTCTAATATGCCCTCCCACTTACTATGCTTGGTGGTGAGGGGTCTCAATAGTCTCGCCGGCATAGCCAGAGGGGCTGGCTACGCGAGACTATAGGGTCTCAGTGGGGACATATGCACATATAACCAGTCTAGGTCTATACAGTACTGTCCCTCGAATTATTTCCACTGCAATTTTATAGCTATAGCTATAAAATTGCAGTGGAAATACATAGTCCAGCGGGCTCGCGCTGCCAGACCCTCACATGTACTGTATACTATTAGTTATATTAACATAGGGATATTATAGGGAATTAAGAAAGGTAATGGGTTTGCGGACATGAACATGTTATTATAGACTACGTAAATGGGATTGGAAACTTGTATACTACGAGGACACTGTTTGTAATAGTTATTAACAGGTTATTAATAATAATGCAGCCATATTTCGTTTCATTTGGTAGTTATAGATACACAAAGTTTTTCGTCGTTCAAATTGCATGGTAGGTTGTACGTTGTTCACCATATTAGAGTAGTACTTGCTGGAACGAAACAGAATTTTGTACAGCAGCTAAGTCCATAGACATAGCTTGAGTTTGAATACATTTACTAATGGTCTACAGCCTTGTATAGATATATCCAAAAAGGCCACTGATTTTCTCTGTTGTCTTTGCAGTTTCTTCGTCAGAAAATATAACAAAAAATCTGGGAAGAGCTGTGACAGATAGTGTTCCGTGGACAAACCAGCCAAAATACGGGAGTTTCCGATCCTACGTAGTCTATAGTATCCATGACAGTGTTGGTTGAAGTAATACTTATTGTATTATTGTATCTGTTTTCAAAAGATATGAGTTCATATTTCATTGTACTATAATTAAATTATTGGGCATATAATTACTATCTTTTCTTTGATTCACGGTATTCCAAACACAAGACAGCAAAAAAAAAGCTTTCTTGCAAAACTTAATTCAGTTTACCGTGGGCGTGGCTATATTTTCCAGCTAAAAATAGTGAATTCACTTGCTGAAGTTAGCAAGTTAAAGAACTCATTACTGCATAGAAGTTTCATACTCCTATATAATTATTTATTATGTATTCCACATGAGAGGCATAGGTGTTGAATTATGTAGAACCATTTGGATGCTATCTAGATACATGTAAAACTCACCATGCATTTATCAACTATCTAGTTAAGGGAATTCACACTTTATTGTATACTTAGTTCAGTCATGTATGAAAAGAAGAAACCATATTATGTTATAGATTTGTTAGATCTAAATATCTTAAGAAGTTTTGTGAACATTTACTAAAAAGCCCAGCAGTGATAGATTCAGTGGATAGTGATGATGAAATTAGTTGTACATTATGTAATGTAGACTATGTTTGTACCGCATAATGAATAGTGATTGTGCTGTGCTCACCCCCCCCCCCTCCCCCTCTAGTCAGGCGTGGCCTGACCCTTGCGTTTACGGAGGGTCAGGAAACACTCAATACTCAAATTTGGTTCACTGCACAGATTCGCGCAGTAACTATTATGGTTATTATTGCATTAATATTACTACTTAATTGCTTGTTAATAACAAATTATTAAAGTTATAACGAAATAATTAATTGCAATGGAGGACATTGTTAAAAGTTTAGGTTATATGCGATTTGACAACACACAGTTTCTTACATGTACACCAGATCTTAGTCTGGACAGTAGCAAGCCTGTATCTTCTGTGTGGTAATTCTTCTCCACAACAGTAGCAAAACATCTCCGCGATGATCTCTATGTGTGCTTACGTGCCAATTTCTCTAACACATCATTGATCAATTTAGCTTCGTAGCTCCACCCAGCCCCACCCAAAGCCATACAGCGGTGAACCAAATTTGAGTGTTGAGTGTTTCCTGACCCTCCGTAAACGCAAGGGTCAGGCCACGCCTGACTACTCCCCCTCTATCCCAACATTCAATTTATTCCCACCTTATGATGAGAGGCAATGATCTTTTTTTGTAGTCCAAGGCTTGAGAGGAACTACTAGATGTAAAATATAGTATAATTAGAATGGTAAATAGCTTACTGGATTCTTAATGATCTGCATAAGGGAATAGTGTGTGTTGTAATGATATAGCTGGTATAACTATAACTATAGCTATCTGTAGTTTTGACTGTGGTACTCCCCCTACTTAACTCTATATACTGGATAGGATATCCAGTAGAAGCACAGAATGAGTAAAGAGTAAGTAATTCCTCAGACCCTCGTCGTCCTGCACACAGTGGGAGGGTCTACATGGCTACGTGAGACTATAGTAATATTTGTCTTCAATAATAGTTGTGGAACGACTATTGGTTCCATGCATTACTACCGTCTCGATTTTTTTTTTGAGCCTCCAGCACATGTAGCCAGGCTCAGCTCTACTACATGGTTATAGCCACACCCACTAAGCTTGTATTATTATGCAAGCTCCTTCCTTTTAAAGAAAATGTTATCAACCATAATATTTCAGGATACGTTCATGTCTCAGACATACAGCCCTAATTCCCTACAGTAGTGCATGCAGGACAGATATACATGTATATAGGTCTGACAGCGTAGACTATAATAGTTGTTACATACCCATAATCATATACTACATGATTGATGGTATATTACGGCTCATCATGAATAGTTATGTACATCTGAATCCTCCTATCTAATAGATAGGAGGATAGATAGGAGGATTCAGATGTACATAATTATTCATGATGAGCCGTATTATACCATCAATCATGTAGTATGATTATATGGGTATGTATAACAACTATACTTATGTGTGCCGATGAGGTGCTCTGAATCCTTGTTGCCCGACAAGGGTATGTATATACTCCTATCTCCTTTTTTTCAAATCAATCTTGACTGCTTGCATGTGCCCCAGCACATTATGTATAATTATATTGTTGTTATGATTATTGGCCCAAGCACATGTGGGCCTCTATATAGCCTGCCGAGACCATGCCCTTTCCCACACGCAAATGATGAGCGGTTTAGTGGGATAAAGGGCCTGTTACATGCAACAACTGAAAGGTCATGTTCTCGTCGTTGGATTCTGATGACAATGAATATTTAGGAATGCGGTTTGTAATCATTTTAAAGTTGCCAATAATGGAGGAAAGGGCAAGATACTTATTCAGCTATATAGTGGCTCTGTAAGGAGCGTAAACACAAGCTGTAGCTTGTTCAAAAACTGCCAGGATGTCTTTGTAATTTTTCTTACATAATTTGATAAATCTCCCACTTAGAATCTACCAGGCAATTTTTTTATCATTCAGTGGAGCGAGAGCCGTTACTTTTTTTAATAGTCTACTTGTAGTGTATCCATTGGTTACTTAAGTATGCAAAATGTAAGTATATACGTGTCGTATACATTGGAGACCCTTCTATCCTAGCTGATTCTGTGTGAATTTCTATTATCGGCAACTTCAAAGCGATTATACCAACCACATGCACACTCATGAATGATTGATATTGTCATCAGAATCCAACGATGAGAACATGACCTTTCACTTGTTGTACCATTCAGACCGCAAATCATTTGTGTGGGAAAGGGCGTGGTCTCCAGGCTAATATGAGGTTTATAGCTCCACTACTGGTTGTATCATTACTTAAAGAAAATGCTATCAACCATAAACAAAACAAGTTTGCTAAAAGTGAGCAGTGTGGCTGTCCCAAACTATATCCCAGGCTCAAATGCCACCCCATGGATTATTGACTTAAATTAGCATTACCATAGCACTGAAGAAAAGTTTGCAAGGAATCGAATTTATTGTGCAATTTTGTGAATGATACAACTCACACTATAGTTTAAATCCACAATTACGGCCCCTTTATTTAAATTTCACAACATGACATGATGTATAACTTGAGCTTCCTTATAACTTTATTCTTGCAAACATTTCCAGCAGTATATATGGTACATGGCAATGTGCATGAGTTATGTTTATTGTCATATTTTATAGGTTGTACCTCTCTCCATCACCTCCAATTCTTCTCAAACTCCAAGGTCTTTAAGTCAGGTCGCGACAGCTGAAGAAGTCACTGTACGAGAAGAGGTTGTGACGGAATTAAACACACTTCACCAATCATTTAAAGGTTTGGCTCGTGATGTGAAGACAGAGGTGAAAACTGAAGCAAAAAAGGGTAATATTATCCAGTCAGTAACCCTTGACCTCCAAGAGGAACGAGCTTACCACATTCCCTCACTCGATTCAGTTACAACAAGTGATGACCTGTTTAAAGCTATTCATCCTCATTATAATTTTCTCAACCCCTACCTGATTATCAACATTGCCCTCAACTTCTTGTCCACAGTAATAGTAGAGAAAGCAACCAAATACAAGGAAAAAGTTGACAGTTTCATGAAAACCACAAAAATACAGTCTATTCGAAACAAACTCAAACGGTACTCATTTTGTAAATCTTCAAACACTACAGTAGTTAAGATAACAGTTGAAAATAAGTGGGAGCAACAAGACTTGTGGCTAGTGAGAAATTTGATTACAGCTCTGTTCCCAGTAAAGCATGCTGATGAATTACCATGGTATGAAATTGTTCCTGGGTCAGTAGTTATGACTTTCATAGCTCTTGAACACATGACACCATCTCTTATTGAGAGTAGTAGGAAAAAAACAGAGTTCATGAGATTAATAGGGGTTATTAGCTTGAAGATAGGAGATGAATTAGTCTGGGAGAAGGAGAGTGAAGGAAACAAGAATCCATTCACCTTTGAAGACAGTTTAATTCAAGCTACATTAGCCGATAATATTGAAGCAGTTCAGTTTCTACTACAATACATTCGAGTTAATGCCAACACAAAGAACACTATCAATGCACTGATGGATGCTGGTGATTATGAGATTTATTGGTATTGGAGCCAAATTCAAGTGACCAAGTGTTTAAAAAGCGACCACATCACATTCACTGCCTTATTAAAGGATGTAGAACTTGAGTTCCAGCATGTACCAGTTGCTGATGGTGATAGTAAGTCTACACGTCGTCCTCAAGATAACTTCCTGAATGGCAGAGTACTAGCTGGTCTATCAGATCAACTACCAGAGCATTTATCAACACGAGTGAAACAATACCAGACAACAATTGATGGGGTAATTAAACGGAAATCATTATTCATCTACCTTAGCAGCTCATTAGTGGAATATTTCCCTACTCCATTCCCCGACAGTATTCAAGTCATTCTAACACTACACAGTGTGTGGAGGGCTTGTAGTGTTTGGTATGTCGAGCGGCTGGGGAAATTGATCTTTACTCCCACACTATTCCACAAGTTACAGTGGTTTAGAGTTGACACTAGTGAGGAGTCATTGAAAGTAATTTTACTCGCAGATAAGGAATTAATGGACAGCCTCACAAAGGAATGTTTTGCCAACGATGAATCAGCGACACCATTGCTTGGTGTTATTAGTGTACAGGTTGATGACACAGTGGTGATTAGTAATGAATACAGTAATGGCTATACCTTCAATGAAGCAATGCATCTCGCCAAAGCAATCGAAAATGATGAAATATTCGACCTATTACTACAAATACAGCAAACACCCATCGATTTTGTTCGATTCCCAGCAGAACCTGACCACAATAATAATATCCGATTCATACCTGAACATGACTCCACCCCTTTAATGATTGCTTGTTGGAACGACAACAGCCAGCTAGTTGAATTACTCCTTGATCACAACGCTGACCCTAATATACCGAGTAGACAAGGCTATACTGCCTTAATGTATAGCACTAGGAACAGGAAAATATTCCAAATGTTGTTAGATCATGGGGCTGATATTAAAACTTGTGCCTATCTCAATGAAACAGTACTGTATTATGCATGCAGGGCTGGTAATCCGAAGGTTGTGAAAGCAATTCTAACAAGAAGTCCTGATTTAGTGAATGTAGCACTCAGCAGCGGGGATACTTCACTACAAGTGGCTTGTTATTATGGTCATAAAGAGATCGTTGAAATACTTCTCGAGGAAAACGTGGATGTAAACATTCAAGACAATGAAGGATGGACAGCACTGAATGCAGCAAGTCATAATGGGCACACAGAAGTAGTTGAAAAACTTCTTCAGGCAGAAGCAGACCCAAACATTCAAGACAATGAAGGATTGACAGCATTACATCAAGCAAGTCGTTATCATGGTCACAAAGAGACTGTTGAAATGCTTCTTAAGGCAAAAGCAGACCTACTGAACAAAAAAGATAATGAAGAACAGACAGCTTTGTATCAAGCAAGTTGTTATGGTAAAACAGAGATTGTTAGAATACTTCTTCAGGGTGAAGCAGATCCAAATACTCCAAATAATAATGGATGGACAGCATTACAAGCAGCAAGTCGTCATGGTCACACTGAGATTGTTAGACTGCTTCTTCAGGTAAAAGCAGACCTGAACATTCAAAACAAAGAAGGATGGACAGCATTGATGTCAGCAAGTCGTTATGGTCACACAGAGATTCTTGGAATGCTTCTTCAGGCAAAAGCAGATCCAAGCTTAAGAAACAATGATGGACTAACAGCACTAGGTCTGGCACTTGAACACAATCACCATGACATTGTTAATGAATTATGTAGTGTGTTGTATGATTAAATAGTTATTTCCATTAAATCAAGTTATTAATGTTTTTTTTTGAAAAGTATAATCAAATACCAAATGATCCACTACACTGATCAGTTATACACTACAACATTAGATTGAAGCCGTATAGTAATAATTTATTAGAGTTGAAATGGTTTCTTCCATTTATAATGTACCACTGTACTTGAATCCAAGACTCTTAATATTCTCCACGCCTCAGCCAACTCATCACTGGGGTTAATTAATTAATAATAGTTATTAATAGTTATTAAATAATAGTATATGATTAACCTTCGTACGAAAGGTATTTGGCTTCCATTCAATACGTCCAGTATTAGTCTCTCATATGCATCCGCGGTAAGTACACATCCTAACCCCACCCCAAACCCCAATATAGTAATAATAATTATAATTAACCATTATAATGAGGGGGCGGGGCAGGGTATATTACCTTAAACCTCATTCCATAATTTAATAATAAACATCAGTGCAGTACATAGTCCACCTAGCCTATATATCACATACTCAGCATACACATGCCATGCATTATTATGTTTTATATGGCTTTCTTAATAATAAGGTGCGTAAAAACTAAGACTATGATTAGCTAATTGTTTAATTCTTCCATTAAATATTTTGTTAGGACTTCTAATTAGCATGAATCTCCAACTTTCAATAGGTATATGTCTTCGTCTCCAGTACCTTCATCAGCACACACCCTCACTTCAGTGTAATCACTTGTAGTTGTCCCTAGTTGTTTATTAAACCATGGAAGACCTGGTACACAACAAGGTGCCTCTTGACCTCTACACTTGTTACCATCCCATAGAGGATCATCGGTATACAGGGAGATAGTCCACCCACTTGGTTGAACAGGGTTACCAGATTCACAGTAATAATCATCACCAGCAATGAAGGAAGAAATGTTATTTGCCTGTTTACTGCCAGTCTAACAGGGACACCGGCGAGTAAGTTCCTTGACTACGTGGACTATTTTCTTTTATTCCAGCCATATATGTCCAGATGTGTTGTCGAGGGCTACCTTTTGTCAATGATATCCCATCAACATAATAAGAGTTTATATCATTGTTGTGTTGAGTACCATCTTGAACGGCATCAAGGGACCCATTTTGATATCCTATTGTTTACTACACACCCTGGAGTAATGTACTCCATGTGATGGATATTTGATGGAAGGACAGCTCCCACTATTTGTAGTAGGTCTACCACAAGCTCGTTTACCATTAGCTTGATATAATCGTAGTCCACCGGGACAGTTCTCTGATGGGTCGGTCATATCTATATGAGCTAGTCTTGTCCATCCTTCATCAGACCCACAGAGTGTCTCCATGTTGCAGTATACGTATTCTGTTGTCTTTGCAGTAGCTGCTATTAGGTAGACTCCTGAAGGACTCGATGGCATTCTTTGTTTGATATCTTTACATGATGTTGGCAGTGGTAATGGTGTTGAAGTAGTATCCGGCATTAAGCAATGCCACTAATTGCTCTATATTGTTGCCTGTTGTTATAGACCTGTCCCTTAGATCACAGAGATCCTTCTTGAGGTGCATGGTCAATTGCTCTGGTGTTGGCTCTAGCTGGTTTCGTTAATCAATTGTTTAATCATGTCTGTACTGATAGTGGATGGATGCTGAGTGGAGTCGCCATCATGTATTGGTACGTAGAGTATCAGGACAGGTACATGTAGCAGCACATGTCAGTGATGCTTGGGCTGGTGGGTTAGCATCTCCTGCAGCTCTACCTATAAAGATACGATAACATAAAGCAAGAAGATATATTTGACTTGCATTTTAAGGAAAGAATTATTATTAATCTTCATATGGGAATGTTAATTGAATGTCTATTGGTAATAGTTGTTTGAGTATATGTTGGTAACCGTTTAGTATCAGTGCCTGTATACTAGAGTAACTCATGAGTGTGTGACTAATGATGCTTGTTTATTGATTATGTGAATAATACTTCATGTTGATGTATATTTTGTGTTGATTGCTTGGCGTAGTATAGTTTGGAGGCTGGTTCACCAGACTAGCGTAGTACATGTTTTGTCTTGTTATTGTTGATTTTAAGACTATTGTTTTTAGCATAAGTATGTTGATCATTGTTGTCATATTGATTATGTTAAGCATAAAATTATTTAAAGATCTCACAACATTAAGACAGTGTTGCACAATATTAACTGAAATTTACATGGATGATTTTGATTTATGGCTAATTACTAGAGTCTAGCATAGTGATTGAAATGAGCCACACCTTTTTTTTTATTTCCACGATTAGATTAATTAACTGCTTATAAATAAATTATAAATAAAATACTTGAGCCACACCTTCTAAACATGGAGGCTCTTCTAGAGGAATCTAAAAGGTTACTGGATTCAGGTGATTTGAAGGCTAGCTACGAGAAGTTGAGTACCGTAATTGAGCTATGCACAAATCAATCAACAGATCAAAATGGCGGGTGTAACACTAAACAAGGTAGGATATGTATTAAGTCTGTCAACATAGTAAGTCATATAAATCATGATGAATAAGCTCGTAAGCCATGATGATATTTTTTTCCCCGTACAGTATGTTGATCACATGATTACCAGCTTTAGTGGGCGTGTACGCGGCATCGTATACCCCTTCCTCCACCTGTGTTAACTCAACTGGTACACTTTGGTCGTTGGAGTCTTGAACTAACCCCTGTAGAGTTCCTTTACC